>JAQFXV010000005.1:0-85951 GCA_034694065.1 Camisia spinifer
AAAGTTTCTGCCCAGCTACAATGTCTTAGGGCTATTAGCCCTTTGTTGAAAATTTTCTAATTTCTGGCCCCCCCAAACTGAAAATCCTGGTTACGGCAGTGATTTTAAATAACTTCCATCAATTATGAAGGAATTTATGTAATTAGGGTGTAATTTTTGATTCTTTGATCATATTTTTTCTGAATAATTATTTTCAACTACAGTTATAAACTCTAGATTTGCAATAAAAACGCACTGCGCAGAGTTCATATCCAAATTGTGAACATTTCAAAGTGATTCTTAATTGAAATAATTAAATTGAAAATTAAATTGCACTTTCATATGATATTGTAACTGGACTTGACTAGATTTTACATACAATTTACATACAAAATTGAAATATCCTTATCAAAATTGCAAACTTCTACAAATCCGATAAAAGTTAAGAGCAAATACAATTATTTTGGTACAATTTGATCAATTTAGTTAAGTTTTGCATCAAAATCTAGGAAATATTTGAATTATTTTTACGGAATTTTAAATTCGAGACTCGAGAACCGATACCTGCACTACTTTTTACTAATTGAGTCAACAAAATAAAGTTATTATTTCATAATCATTACAATAATTTCAATGATTTAAGTAAATGTGAGTACACTTTATAACTTAAATGTATTGATAATTTATGTAAATAGGTTTCACTCAATTCGTATTTAATATGAGTGTATACACACTCTTCAGACCTCATTGTCCTCATCTCTATGTTTTGTTATCACATAAAAGACAACTCAAACAATTCTTAAGAGTTTAAATAAGTTGAGTATTATTTTTCGATATAATTCCAAAACAGATGGCGATAAAAATCATTTTATAGTTTAGATATTCGTCACATCTAATGATTAGCCAATCATATGATAGTTCAGTATTTTATGAATTTTATTATTTTAAGCGCTTTTTTAATAACAATTATCACTAAAAATATCATTATTTGTATTCATATATAATTAATATCGTTTAATAAAATTAATTAATTATAATAATAAATTGTTGAAAAATGACAAGAACGCCATCAAAGGTATTGTCAGCCAATACATCAACAAATGGTAATCAAATTTTAGCCCAAAAAAAGGCAAAAATAGGCGCAAAAAAGCGTAAAAACAGTTTACCTGAAAAGCATTTAGAGTCTAATAATGGTAAAGAAAATGTTTCATCAGTTGTCAAACGATCAAAACATCGTTATAGACCGGGAACTGTCGCTCTTCGGGAAATACGTAAATATCAGAACACAACTAATCTATTATTACGTAAATTACCATTCGTTCGATTGGTTAAAGAAGTTCTTCAAGACTATTATCCAATGAATACAATTAGATGGCATTCAAATGCATTGACAGCATTACAAGAGGCCACTGAAGCATATCTTATTGCTCTCTTTGAAGACACTAATATTGTTGCCATTAATGCAAAACGGGTTACAATTATGCCTAAAGACGTTCGTGTCGTCAGAAGAATACGTGGTATTCAAGATCCGGGAAATCGTTAATTAATTAAACTCTTATTATTGAATCTTAATCTAAATTAAAGAGATTATAGCATTCATTTCACTTATCATATCTCTAATTTCAATATCAATTACTTATTCGTGTCTTTTAATAACAATCCTTATGTAAATATCACTGCATTTGAATGTCTCAATTAATGTTCGATTTAATTGTATTTATACAATAGTGTAACTTTTTATTCAATTAAAGAACGAAAGTTTGTTATAGTGTTCAAATAATTCATTCTATAGTTTATTATTTAATTAATTTGTCAGAAAGTTATACAATATTAATATTCAAATATAAATTCTAAGTAATAATTGTTTTGATATATAATTAAACTTTAATTGTCTTTTGCATTAATATATTCGTCGATAACATTGTAATCATTGGTGTATTGTTTACCAGTCATTATAGAATCGAGAATAGAATAACGTCTGATTGTGTAATGACTGACTCGAAAGACACTAAGAATGCGTTCAAAAGTCACCTCATCATAAACAGATCGCGCAGTATTTGTTCGATTAAATGGCTCTTCAATGCAAAGGTATTTCCAATGGCTGAAAGCATTGTCCTCTGATTTGTAACGTTGGACCAAATGTTTGGGTAGAATTTGTCCCAAACGTATAGAAATGGCGTCTTTTGAGTAACAAAACGAATAACTGTAATAATCCAGAAATCCTATCAATAGTTCTTTCAAAGATGATTCGTTTTCTGACTTCCATCTGATCGGTCTTCCGCTCATTTTAATCGATTTTATATCCAAAGTTGGGCTGTATTTATTGGGTTGCATTTGTTGAAGACATGGAAGAATTGGTGGCTCAACAGAATCTACAATCATATAATTCATAAATTAACTCAATTTTATTTTAAATAAGTTTAAAGTTTAAGTTTTAAATTAAAATCGCATTACATTGAAGATAATGTATGACCATTAGAACCAAACTATAGCTCGAAATTGACTTATTGTGTGCATCATTAATGCTATGATCATTAGCCCAGGCCTTTATCACCATCACTAATGGCTTTACTCTCCAGTCCACTATCGAACAAATTCATTTTTATTCAAAAAATAACTAAAGAATCAAATAATTCAAACTTACATTTAGTGTAATCATGAATCAAATGAGTGTTGCGAATAGAGACCAATTTATTCACATTTAATGTCACTTCAATTCCTGATATTCGGTCAATGAATTTCAGAATCGGAACTTTAGCCGCAATTATTTGCATTTGAGTGACAAAGCCTATAATGATCAACAAATACTGTAGTTAAAAAACAAATCAACAATTCATATATCAATTTACTATAGTTTTTGAGAACTTCTTTGACCATTTCCAACATTGGAATCGATGGATCAGTACCACCATTAGAAACGTTCGACGCTATGCTATCAGAGCTGACATTCGACTTATCGATGGGATCCGTTTCCTCGTAATTCACAATAATCCCGACCTCTGTTTTCTCAGCACTGCTTTCATCCACTTTGTTCTCTTGAACTGTCGAAGGCATCAATTTATCCATGATATTTGTGTCTTTCGACTTTTCTTCCTCTTCGGCTACTTTTACGCCAATTTCAGACAACACAAGACATATATCGACATCAGACTTATTATTAGCCAAACCGTTTGCAGTCGAGCCGACGATATGCAGCTCTACTTCTATAATAAACAATTTTCATATAAACATTCAATCATTTCAAGTCTAATTTCGTGAATACTCACCATAATTAGGGAAATGTGTGGTCAAGATTTTATGCAACGCATCTCTGAGTCTACACTTTCGTGTCAATAATTCTGGTGATTGAGAGTTATTCAAACAAAATTTCCAAATTTCGCGCGAAAGCTGTTAAAGAAAATATAATTTGAATTAAAGGTAATTAATTGCTCAAAAAATTGTAATAAATTACTCGATCTCTATCCCAACGAATTGATTTTTGTTGTCTTGAAAATCCTCTGATAGATCTGTTATCGAGAACACTCTGATCATTGGTATGAACCGAAACATTTGATTGGGTGTATTGCGAAGCAGAAGACTCTCCGCGTGGTCTCATTTGGAAGCCCTGGTATTCATTGGCTGACAATGAGTTGACTGATCTGATAGATGTGGTTCGCCTACGATTTCTTGAACGTCTTCTGCGATTCCGTTTTCGTTTAGGACTTTCATTTATCTGATAGTTTATATCCTCATAATTGGTTTGAATGCTACGATTCCTCGAAGGCATTATTCAACACTTTATAAAGCAGTTAAGAGTACATAAAACATAAATCAATTGAAACAATTATTTGTTACGATGTGTTCAGCTTAAAGTCAGCTTTAAAAATGAACAAATTTCTATTTCGTATATACTTTTATTCATAAGAAATAGATTTAAATTTAAACTCTTGATCACATCGACCTTCAATTTAGTTCAAAATCAGATTGTATTCATGATTGTATATTAAATTTATGAACTTTTAGACATAAATCAATAGTACTTAAGTCACTTTCAGTCTGGTTATCGGTTTCTCAATTCTAGAAGTCTATTAATGGTTATGTATTTCTCTGTTCTGGTTCTCAATGATCTCTTAATCATGAAATACGAGTAATGTTTGAGTACTTAAGTTCAGGGGTTAACATATTTTTTGTATTGAAATTATATTAAAATCATGTATTCTAAAAAATAAGTTCAAACACATTGTAAGAAAATAATTTTTGATTAAAAATCAATAATTATTTTTCACAAAAACTCTCAAATTATTAATGTTTTTGACGATTACTTTGAATTTTTCACACTTTAAAAGTTCGAATAAGTTATGAATCATAAATTAAGAAACAGATACATAGGTGAAGATTTTATTAAAGATATTATTAATTCATAATTTAGTATTTGAAATATTATACATTTGACAATTGGTTGATTTCCATTAAGAGAATATTAAATCTCATGTTTGTTTTTCAAGTGTTTTCGAAATTCACAGTTAGTTCTTAGGGTTTGAGGAAAGATCATATTTATCATTCATTTAAAGGTCACCATATGTTTATTCCTATTCGCAGATAGTTCAAAATGACATACATTTTCTCCTTTGATTGACATTAAATTAATTCATTGAAAATATGAATCAAATTGATTGAGTTCAAAATAATATATGGATTCACTTTCAAATGTGTTTTTGTGATTCATTAGATTTTTCATACCTTTCAGTTAATTTAAGGTTAGATTTAAGACAAAAATTATTTATAAACAGTGCTTTAATTTTGATCAAAACATATGAATAAATGCTTAAATTACTTGTAATTAGTGATGAATCAATATTTGACAAAGGATTCTGCAACTCTTCATTCATTCTATTCAATAGAAGCCATTTACTATCTTATATCCATTCTTTTATACTATGTTTTACTTCTCTCATTTCATGAAACGCAATAAATACATAATAATTGGATAAATAATAAATTGAATTTTTGCGGAAAAGAGTAAATTTGTTTATTTGCATGAATCAGAAAATAATGTTATGTTATGTCGAATGATATTTTTTGAATTTTATCTTAAAATTTTTATGAATCATAGAGTATTCATTTTGACGATTAAAAATACAAGTTAGTAAAACATTAATGCAAATAATCGTTTATATTAACGATTGTTGGTTAAATCATACTTTCATTATACTTAAATTAGGACTTTTATAATATAGACTCAGAAAGTTAATCCATTTTATTGACTGTTTTTTGATTAGATTGCAATTCGCAATATATCGACTATTGTGATGAATTACTACTAACAGTAACTCATATTCCATATAATATTACTCTATTTTATATGGTATTGGATTGCAAGACATCGATCTAACAGTCTTTCTGTAATTCCAGCCAATATTGATGTAAACGGAAATATTACTTTCTCTTTACTTAATTTATATCCACAGGTCAGCGCTTATAAGGTATAGCATAAAAGTTATTGTTATTATGATATGCGTGTATTATAGCTTTATTAGACTTGACTTACGAAACATAACAATCCATTTAGTTAGAAACGGACGTTTCAAATTTCTTCACACCTCAAACTCACGATCAAAAACTGTGGGTCACGGGTTTGTGATTTGTTACTTTTGATATTATTTCAATCAATACAATATATTTGACCATTATTTTTCAATTCTATCATGCTTATTCAAAAGTTCTAAGTTCAAAGCGGATGTAATTTGAGCAAATTTGAATAAAATACCGGCGAAACCCAATTTCTATAATTACCCTCATCTGCACTGAGACTGTAGACACCCGCGAACGTCAACCGGCGCGGTGTAAGTGATTCGACTACATTAACAGGAATCTTCGTAAAAGTTATGTCGAGTCAATTATTGCCAAAAATTTAATGAATAAAATTGTTAGTGAAGACATATCAATTTCCTTATTAACATACTTTCAATTTGTGTTCAGTGAGCCAAACATTTTGATTTTTCATGGTTGCAATTTATATAATACTCAATTTAAAATCATAACTGGTATAGAATATGTAATCGATAAAAGAGTTATTCAAAAAATAAATAATCTATAATTTTTCCGTTTTAAAGATTTATTTCAGCAAAATTTGTTTTTATACAATTGAAATCAATGTTTATATTTTCATAATATATAATTAATAGATTAATAATATTATTATTTAATAGTTAAATAACTTATACGTTACTGCAAAGGCTCAACGGTTAATGGATATTACATTATGGGTACTGCAGTTTATGACCCAATTATAAAAACAGCGATAAAACATTATTCACTTATTCCTTAAGTGAATCAATTGAAGCTAATATTTTGAAAATCTTAGTTTCGCGACTCTTTTTGTACATATATTTGACAAAATTAATAGTATAGCTAATAATAATCAATGATAGTAAGCGAAAGTAAATTAATTACATATCAGTCAAACTCAACCACAATTATCATAAGTATCATAAGTATATTTATACTTATACTTAAATGTTAATACAGTGATTAGTGGTACTATCAGTGTCTTGTTTGTACTGTCTTTTCAATTTACAGTACCTCAAGTTTGTATACAATATTGCATTCAATTTAAAAGCATTGTTTCAATTGTCTATAGAAACCAAAAATTAAATTAAAAGAGATTCAGATTCTTCTCTGTATTGTTTGCAATGAATAGGAAAACATAAATTATCAATATTTAAAGGAAGATTAGCATAGGATCATACAATTCTTCATTAGAGTACTTGGATTTGCTTTATTTTATGCCTTCTATTATTTGGGTTAATACTAATACAGAGAAAAGTGCTACCAAATTATTTAAATATCATTTTATTTTACTTATTAATAAATAAATATTGCTTTAAATATTGCTCTTTAACTGAATATTGCTTTTCTCGTATTATTTTTTTGAATATCGAATATAATTTATATGGATTTTTTAAAACCCTTTAAAATAATTTTCAAAATAATCATATAATATCACACTTATTCTCTGCAAAAGTTCCCAATTTAGAAAGTTATAAAGCATTTTGAAAGTAATTATTGCTTTACACCAATTACACATTTTACAATTGATTAATTGCTTTAACTGTACATTTATTAAGTAAACAACAACTTTTATGGCAAAGATAATAATTGTGACAATAATTGTCAAATATATCAATAATTAATGTCATAATACACTTTGTTTTATGATTTTGTAATTCAAACAAAATAAGTCTTATTCTTATTCTTTAAGTTAGAGATTTTTGTGTATCTCAATATTAACAACAAATTAAAAATAATTATATAATAATAAGTGGTCAAAAATTGAAAAGTAAATCAGCACTAATAATAAATGTTAGACTAATTTTTTGTAATTTGTTATAATTAAACAATAATTGATTTTAGGGTCACAGAAATGAAAGGCAATGAGCTTTAAATATGTATGATATACGAAGTTTTCTCTGTATAAGTTTATATATATATTTATATTTTTATATTTCAATATATAATGTATTTACAGGAAAAAAGTTATTTGACTTATAATGATAATGATTATAATAAATTCAATAATAATAATAATAATTAATTAAACGCATACAAAGACACATTCAACTATTGCTTTGAGAATTGTTATATATGTTGTATTTTCATAAGAGAGACACAATCGTAATCATAATCATAACATGCAGTGTAATCAATCATATGATAATTATTGAAAAGTTTAATGCGAAAATATGTCTCATTCTTATATCCCTTTTAATATCCTTTTCATTTAAGGCATTTGAGAAATTGTCACATTTTTAACTCAAAAAATGAATGATAAATATTTTTTTTCATTGTATTTCTGAGAACTTATTCTTTTTCTATATATCCAAATAAATGCTTTTTAGACATAGTGTAATAACTAGAATAAAGCAAAATAACACAAATGGTGGCAATAAATAGTTTGAATAAGTTATGTAATAAATAATAAATTGGCTTTTCATTAAGAGAACAAACTGTACAATACAAGTACATCGCGTTTCTTGTAATTAATATTAATTGTAAAAATTTAAAACTTTTGCATTAGAACATTGATAATTAGCATATGATAGAAAAAATTAATGTTATTTTAAAGTTGAAATTGTTTTCGAAAAGTTATTTTGAGTGAGACATAAGTCATTAATATATAAATAATTAGAATTCATTAACAATAGGATTCATTGAAGCGATGAAATTAACAGATATTATATTATGTTAAATTCAATACATTTACAATGACATTATAATTTAGGCGTACAATTCTGTAATTATAATAATTATTATCATGATAATTGCTTAGAAGATTTATTTCTTTGAAAATTTACAATAATTTGAAAGAAGTATTTATTATATGAATTTGAAAAAGTGATTTAATTGAATAATTATCATTATAATCATTGCACATTATTATGGAAGCATCTCATCATTAATAGTTTAAATGTATATTTTTAAAAACTTTATACCTTTTTTCTTATCAATTATGAATCTTAATTAATTAACTAATCAATAATAATAGTAATAATTATAATATAATAATAGGAACCGTAATATATAATTATAATTAATAATTAGTACATTTAATAAACTGCTCGTTTGTAAAATTAAAAAAGGGTTGAATATAAAGGAAAGGGAATTTCATTTCTCTCCTTATTTTATTGATAATTAGCTATTATTTATTCATTAATTGTAGTAATAATTATGACACTTATGGCATTCAGACTTTTGCCATTTAATAATTATAAATAATTTATAGTTTTATACAAGTATTTTAGTAATCAATAAATACTTAATGAATGCTACCCTGCATTATCCCAACTTTTTATAATAATTCTCAATTTATTATCAATTAAAGTGTGCATAAAGTGAGTTATGGTAATAGAGAAGGGATTCTCATTTGAAAACTTGATATCATTTCTCAGTTTTCAATCAAGTTAAAGGATATAAACATCAATGAATATGAGCAGCTTTTATAAGAAAATTAAACTTAAAAATAGCTTAAGTCAGTGTTTATGTAGATTATGTTGAGAAGAAGTGCTGATATGGATGCAAAAAATGCTTTCAATATAATTATAAGATTACTTTTAGCGACAAAATACATTTCACATTAAAGTTATGATCAAAACATTTACGCAACGGATAAATATATAATAAACAATTAATAGTTTAATCAAAAATGACACAAACAATTGTTATTGAAATTGTCTCTTCAGTCAAGTAATGATAAGTACAACAATTTATGAATTTGATTGAAAGATGAATATTATTTTATGTGCAAAGACAGCGAGAATATAGTTTACAAAATAAGTATACATTTATATTTTGTGATGTGATGAATGATTGCCCAAAAGTTTTTCAAATTATTTCAAAAAGCCTTGAATAATAAATTGTCCAAAATTTCAAAATTATATAATTGAAAAGACGAGCTGATAGACAGAGAAAGAGCTGCAAATGTGTCGTTAAATTATTTACTTTTGACATAATTAATGACTTGATTATCCAACAATTGAAAAAATTGAATATATCTTTTATAATAACATGTAATTCAAATAAATTCAGTCAATTATTTCTTAATCCTAATGACTCATTGCTTCGAATTCGTTGCATTTCCAGTTTTATGTTTAAAAACTACTAAAATTAATTAAATCGAATCAATTAAGCTTTCTCTTTAGGTTTACTCCAACTCTTCAACACTTGCCTGTCTTAAAAAAGAAAAAATATATAAATAAGTCAAAGTTTCATTCAATTTGATTAACATAAAATACCATAATATTTAATTTTAATAATGGTATTTATCCTCAAATTCATATAAAATTTAAATTTTTTTCATTCATTTTAGATTTTTTCTTTTTATAAGATGAAAGAAAAAGTTTAATAAATACCTTTAGTAGGAGAGAGACAGAGAGAGAAAGCCCAGTGATAAAAGTATTATATTTTACATTCGATAATAAAGTAATGTTTCTTCATATGAAAAAAACGAAGCGCACAATAACTTGTTTGTAGCGGTAATAATAGAATAAAATGATATTTAAGCCAAGAATAATTGAGTTGACAATTAATTTGTATTTTTATAATAATAAGTGAAGAAATATTGCTTCAAAGAGTGTGATATTCTCTTAAGTATAATTGAATTTTAATGATAACCATTAGTAAAAGCCGCCGCAATCAATGGTCCCTTCAATAGAAATTAATTTAAATTAAGAAATATGCTTAAGTTATATTGTTATGTATATTGATATACGTTTATAGTTAGTCAGTAAATCATATTATACATTACAAATTAAGACAAATAATAAATGATTCATAACATGGCATCGCATAAAAGCAATTAATTAATTAATTAAATTTTTCTCATTAAAACAGCAACACATGAAATACATGCTTAAATTAAATGCTAGTATAATGTAATAAATATGGCTTATATTTATACCAAGTCTTATATTTATGAGAGATTATAATCAAATTTGATTAATAATAATAAATGATCTCTTGAGAAGAGAGTGAAGACATACCCTGCTAACAGTCATCGGCGGAAAGGCTGATGCCGGTTGAGGACTATTTGCCTGTACATAACTGGGAACACTATCTTGACTTGAATTATAAAGTTCAATAGTAGGACCCGGACTATTAGTGGCTGGAAAGTGGCCGCGATGGTTATTGGCACCATTTGCAGGAGAGTTGGCGTTCCCAAAACCTGCAGCACTGGCAGCCGCTGCGCCATAATTATTAATTACTATTAGCAGAAAGACAGAAACCAACATAAAAAACAGTGAATGTGTGATAATTAATGATAGCTTTATAGGGATGAAAGTATAGTGCTATTCAAGCAAAAACTGGATGACTGTCTCACCTGATAAAGCTTGCGTTAGGAGAGGTGGAGATGTTTGCTGACCATTCAATTCAACTAATTTGATTAGAAAAAATTGAAATATTTCATTATTAAAGCAATTAATTGTTGATTTTCTAATAATGTGTAACTTATACAGCATTGTTATCCTGGGAGTATAACAAAGTTTTATACTAAAGAGAAACTGTGTAACTCAACGATTCTATTAATATTGATGGTTATTCAAAATGTGTGTAACAAACAACAAATTTAGACCGATCGCAAATTATGAATACTCCTCATGAACATTGTTCAATATCCTCATTACAATTTTATCCTAATAAGTTTAACCGTTTTGTGACAACAAAGTTAAAATATGTTCACAACTCAAAATAATTTGGCAAACTTTCATATTGAGTTATGAATAAACATGCCTTAAGTATAAGTTCGTCAAATATTCCGCTAAAATGAATATCATATTCATATTTATCGCTCAAAAATTAATGAAAGAGAAATTTCAAGAGAATCGTTATTTTACACCTTTCTCTTTAGAAAGGGATATGATTTGTAAGATATAAGAAAATTATTACAAAAAATATAACTAAAAATTTATCATAAGCTTGCAATACACTAAAAATTAAATATAAATTACAACTACAAGTACTTTAAAATTTATAATAATATACTAATTTGAAAGATATATTAATATAATAATTTTGAATATGAACAACAATATAATGATCAAATGCCACAATTGTTTCACATAATATGCAAATATTCAAACTTCAAAATATTGAATTCTACGAAAGATAGCAAAAAAATCTAAAAAGTTTTTCAATCAAAGTCTATTGTTAGATATTTTACGTTTAATGTTTCAAAGCTTTAATTAATTAGGTTAAAGGTTTCCGAGGGGTGAATACGATTGTTTTTAGGCATGACTTACCACAGATATCATGAGTATGATTCGCCTGCTGCTGGTTTGGCAAATTGATATACTTGAGTAATAAACGGAGGAGAGAATCCCCGTCTGTATTATCAAAATGGGAAGATTATAATTATTATTAGACACGAGATTAGTTTTCAATTTATTTTTTGTTTTAAATTTAGTGCTTTTATAAGTTAGTACTATATTTTGTTAACAAATTCACAAATGGGAATCAATTCAGAAATGAAAGTATAAAATAAGATAAATAGTTATTAAATTCTATATTAGAAACTGTTAGAGAAGTTTTAGACTTTTAGTATTGCAAAAAAGAATAATACAGTACAGGTAATGGAGTAAGAATGAATGTTCGTTCAGTTGTAAGATGAAAACCAGCACAGCAGGCAAGCTATTGCTATCATTACATAATAGAGGACAATAATTAATGAGAGGTTCAATCATAAACCTAGTCTTAAGTTACACTACAAAAGTTTTAACGTTAAGGACCAACTAATTAAGATGATGGCAAGATTTGATAGAAAAATGAGAAGAAGCACTACTAGTCAACCAACACAATGGGTTACATTACAGTTAACTACAAGTACAATACAGTTTGGTATCAACTCTATTACATTTAAAAGACACACACACTCTAAATTCTAAGTGAACACATATATAAAAATCAGGAAAACATACTGTAGGTGATAGTCTTATACAGTCTACTCTTGGAAATATATACACAATATATATGTCAAACTATAATCTAATACTTTCTCCATTTAAATAATATTAGTTTATCACTTAGTATTAGTAAAAGGCGGAATTGCCCTCATTTCAGGAATAAATTTACATTAGATTATTGTTCTGTAGGATAAATTGCATCAAAGAGTAGACTATAATAATAAAAATAAGACTATAATAAAACAACGAATAGAATCTAATATAAGAGAAAAAGAGAGCGAATGCCATAGTATTATAGCAAAGTTATACTAAATTTGTAAGAGTATGTTCTGTATACGGTAGAGGAGGTTATTATAATAAGAGAGAGGTATACGAAAAGAGTAAGAAACGAACCAACGAACAAACCATACAATGCAATAATAGTGAATGAGAATATAGTGAAATAGTTAAATAGAAAAATAGAGATTGAGAGTTTGAGACAGTGGTAATGCAGTCAAGAAGTGGTTTTCTAGTGAAGATAGTGGTATTACTATTGGTAGTATTACTCAATTTTGGCCTCTCATCTCTACTAATTTCAAATTAATGGGAATAAAGTAAAAAGTTTGGATAAAACACACCATTTTCTAAGTTAAAAAGGGATAACTTTGAGTTAGTACAGAGTTTTTATGTTACTTAATCTAAGTTATTATTATATAAATTATTACTATTCTATTTAGTGTTAGAGAAGTACACTATAACTAATAGCAATTACATATACTACTAATGGTAGTCTACATTTGACTATATCATATTACACTACTATTAGACAAGCATTAATAGCATTAAATGGGTTTCGCATTTTAGTGACCATAGAGCCAACCATTTCGATTTACTCTAATAAGAGGGTTATACAGATTACTCTTTCAATCATATTAATTGATAATTACTAATCACTAGTAGAAATCACTAATACAAATATAAAACTACTTTAAACAATCAACTTATCAGTTTTACATTTATATCAATACATTGTAATCAAACTGATAATTATTGTTAAAAAACATAAGTATTAATAAATTCAATTTACTCTATGTCTATGAATTTTAAAATCTAATTGATATAAAATTAAATCTACTAAAAAATATTCTCTAATTTAAATTTGAAATTCAAACTCTAAGTAATAAGTAATGCTCTAAAGTATAGTTAGTGACAAACCTCTACAATGAAAACATGCCCCGACCATCAATTGGTTAATTGGCATTATATTTGAAAAAAGCTACTAAATTATCTACTGAAGAATTAGTGTCTTAAGAGTGAATGGTCTAAATGGTAACTATTTGGAAATCAGGTTCTATTACTAGTTTCAGAAGAGGAGAGCAGAGAATCAGTTTTAATTTCCATATTAGTTAACTTGTTTTAGGCTATATTCTAGCTAAAAGTTGATTTCAATTTAGAAGACAAATTATTGTACCTGAACTGTTACCTTGTCTTTATCCGATTAACTCATAATTAACAGAATGTGTCCAATTAATTATTTTTGATGAATTCTCTTTCTTTCCCCATTTGTGAAGTTTTGAGGCCAACGCTGGGCTCTGTTGGCTGTTATGCTCTCAAAATGCTTGGAATAAAATCATCTCTTGGAAGAAATTCAATTAATTCTTCAAACATTACAAAACATTATCTTTAGTTTTAATGAGAAAATAAGAGGATCCAAAATGACTGTTCTTTGAATTTATCTTTTTAATTAAAATCAATTTTCATCATTCAGAAACATGTCATACATGTCATGACAAATTTTATGACAACTTTTATTGCTTGCATTTAACTCTCATTTTAGATTTAAGTAATTTTTCTCAAATAATATTTATCAATATTAATATTCTTAATTATATTATAAAACAAAATTTTATCGAACAATTTGGCAAATAATTCATGCAGTGTTTTATGTGCTTTTGTTTTTGATCATATTTTTCAATAATTTATTGCAAGTTTTGGCAATTTGTGATACCTTTATATAGATAGACAAAAAAATTAAACAAAAAAGAATTTATTTAAAACATAAAATAAATGAATTATATAGAACTTAAAGGGTTTCAAATTAATGTGAAACTTGCACTTGAATTGCAAAATACTGCTTAATCGTGTCAATTATTCAGTATTCATGATATTTTAATTCAAAAGGGATAATAATGCAAAGTAAAAGAGATTTGCAATGATTTGTGAAAATATATTTTACAGTGAAATTATATAATTATGTGTGTAAAGTATTGCAAATTATAATATAACTCATTGCTTGCAATTTACAGATTTAATGTTTGGAAAGAGAGAAAAAATTATTTTGCAACACAATTGTGTGCAAAACAATTACAGAATAAATAAGTTCGCATTCATTCTCTTTCTCAGTCATTTCAAATATATCTTAACAGTTGACAAGTGCGACACTTTTCACTGTTATTATTTATATGATTAGTGTTGTTCCGCTCAATCACATTATTATTGTTAACTTTTTGTTCATTATATAAGTTATAACTTATAACGAATTTTAATTAATTAAATTGAAAAACACAACAAAACCTTTTTAGAAATTTTTAGATTAAAATTTAAACATTGTAATGAATTTTGATTGAGATGAGAGGCCACGACTCAGCATTAGTGGATATTATCAAATACGTGACTCACTGTAGGGCTGACTGCACTCCAGTATTAATTAAATTAATTAAACTTTCATTTATCTATTGTCTAAATATGATTTTTCAAATTTTGTTTTAATAAATTTTATCCCTTTTTAAGGTCAAGATATAGCCATAGACTATAATTTGATAAAACTATCTATAGCTGACTATTAATAACAAACTTTTTCGAAAACTTTCAAAAACTAATTGTAAAATTACTTCTGCTGTTAAAAAGATGGCAATTAATAAATTATTACAAATGACTAGCACTACAACTCGTATCCATTATTAATAGGTAATTATGTTAAATATCAATGATATGCCTTTATAAATAATGGCATCCCTTTATCAACCATCATATAAACCATTCACCGCTAACAAATTGCTCATATTATAAACTTATGTAATTAACAACACCAGAAAAATTTTTGTGCAATAAATTTTTCTTTTTGACACTAATTCAACTCTTGAGTCAATTAAAAAGCAAAAGGCTTAATAAGGATATGCATAGTTTGTTATTTGTAAGTCATCATTACTCTAAAACTAAAGCTTTAAAAATATGTCTATATTTCTATAAATTGTCGGTTAGGGTGTTGTTAAGTACAAGTTTTTTTTACAAAATAAAAACTATCAAATACTTGATTACAATCTACACACTGTTAAATGCATTAAATTGATGTCAATAATAATAATTATAATAATATTAAATAGTAATCGTATTCAATAATAATATTAAATGGTATGGCTTTCAATTGCATATCTCAACACACTCTATGGCACCAATTCTAATGATAATGCATCTCTCCATAGTATACCTACACCAAAGAGAAGAAGAACAAGAAAACGAGAGAAAAACAGATTTGTGGCACTATTACGATAATCACTAAATTTGACACTATCTGTATCAATATAACTATTAATACTATTAATATACTATATAATTAAATAGACTAAAGGTTAAGTAAAAGACATAACAGTTCTAATAATTAAGAGTTAGTTTAAAGATTAAGTTTTCAATAATATAAATTCTATATTTAAAGTTAATTCTATTGCTATATTGCTATAATGCTGTCTCAAAACATGCCAAAAGTACGTAAAAAGTAAAATTTAAGTTAAATGAACAATAGGATAAAGACTATAACACGCATCTGCAAACTTGGGGTACAGGTCCTAAATTGGGAACAATTGTTTGGACAAATCCAATAATTGCATTTTTAGTATTCTACGAATAAACTAAGAATAAGTTTATTTTTGAGTAGAGAGTTAGCAGCTCTAAATTAGGTGAATTTACTAAAGGATTTGACCAACTCTTGACCTTTAAATTTTTCAGTTTTCAATGCTATCATTTATTATTCTTACAAATGGTAGTTATGCTAATTATTTGAAAGTATAGCTAACTCGCGTCGTGTGACCTGTCATTTAAGTTAAGACCTTTAACATGATATCAACCTCTAAGCCATAAGTGAGCAAAGAATAACATAATTTCGTTAAATAATTCAAAAATATAATATTATATATACTTTATATTCATGGATTTGCACTTGGATTATGTGAACAATATTTAAAACTTATAATAAAATTTTCGAATTTCATCAATAATAATATTTGAAAATGTAATGGAAAATTTTGTATGCAATTTGATATATTTTTATAATTAGACCGCACATCAAATCTAATTTCCCTGATTTCTCCTTTTATTGATGATTAATTAAAAAAAATTATTCTAAGGAATTGAAAGGATTCTCAGTTATTTAAATTGGTTTAAAATTTTCTTTAAATATTTGTTTTGATCAAAAATAAATTGATTGAACGTATGATATAAAATGCTTTAATGGAGGGATTAGTTAGTCTTGTCCTCATTTAATTTTTTCAACATTTAAGAAATTCATTGATATCAATTAATATCATATAAGGCAGTAAACTATAATCATTATTGTTTTGCACAAAAATTTGAGAAAAATGCAAAATTAAAGAAAAAAAAAATTATTTAAGGTGTAATGTGAATGACTAATGACTAGTCGAGTGAAGGCTTGGCATTTGCATAATAAGACGATTTAAAAAGTCCTTTAGACCAAACTTGTAAGTGAATAAACTGTAGCCTTTTTATAAGTCGCCATCAATTGTGACTTTGGCTGATTGTGAAGATGACATCATGATAGCCAACGGCGACAACATTCAAATTACAAACCCTTACGGAAACAATTGAGTGTTTTTGCGTGTGATCAGTAATTCGTTAAAGAGTAATAATAGTTTATACTTATATTAACTTATCATATAATATAATTTAAATAAATATATATAATAGGTATAAATATTTATAAATATATGTATAAATATTACTCTTAATTTTGGAAAAATAAAGTATTTTTTAAAAATTAATGATATTTTTGTATTTCAGAGCTGCTGAAGAGCATGCATATTGTTGAAGAGTGAGGTTTGGTCCAGTGGTATGCAGATGCCTTGTAACTGATTCAAATTCATACCTGCAAATGGATAGCCGAAACCAGGATAACCAGGATATCCACCCCGACCCGCATAACTCGCATACGCAGCAGGAAAGCCTACAATTTTTATAAGATATCATTTTATCAGTTTTAATTATTAATAATATTATTTTGTTAGACAACTAAACTATTATTACTTGTAGAACAGGGGTGAGAATGATCTATTGAAAGCCCTCGTGTCAACTCTGGCCCTCCGCAGATATAGAGCTTAACATTAGCTCCTATTGATGATGTCCGCGAAGGGTCTGGAAAAGCAAATGAGGGGTCTGTTAGTCAGTTCACTTTCTTAGAAGCGGATCCATAATCAAAACACTTGTTTCACCCCTGTTTCAGCTTTAATCTATTCTATACTGTTATTACATATTTTATTTGAATTTTTTATTAAAATGTTATTATCATTAATGATTTGCTCATCAAATCAATCAAAGGAGCGAACAATCATTTAACAGTATTCCTATTGATAAGAGCTTCTATTTTATAAATTGTTTGACTTAAATTATAGAAACTCATTATTTGTTTATAACTGAATTAATGTTAAAATGTGTTATCAAACATTCAAATTAAAGTCAAATAAAATCTAATGAGCATTTGAATATTCATTACAACGAGGAAAATAAGTAAAGCTTACCATCAGTGAGCGCTCCTAATGGCCAAACTAAGTCTGTTAAAAAATGGAGCAAAAAATAAAGTAAAAGAAAAATAATGATTATGAAAAAATATTAAGCATAGCGTAAAATAAATGAAAATAATGAAGTTTGCCATAAAAAAAAGATTGATTAATGAATAGATAAGAAAAAGATGAGAGCTATTGTAACTAGTATTTGATAATTACCATAAGCGCCTCGACCCGCTCCCCGTCCTCTGGCAACGTTATTAGGCATCATCACTTCTTTGGGTTGAGCTTTTTTGCATTCAACCTGAGTTTCATCATTGCCATCAAATAAATCGGAGAAAATCATCGATTTCAGACATACACAAGTCAAAGAACCAAATAAGCGATCGAAGGAATTTGAAGATTATCATAATTAACAATAAAAGGAGGCGAAAAAGATAAAGACACGAATGAATAAATATTTTTTCAATTAAAACAAGATTTGGTCATTAAAATTAAAACACAAAGACCAATAAAAAAAGAAAAGTGAAGTATAATAAGAATTAGGAGTTATTGGAAACATAAAAATAAAATAATTAAAAGTAAAAAAGCGGAAAAGCAAAAAGTGAATGCGTTTTGCAGTAGTTTAAATCGTATTTGTGGTTCGCCTCAATCAATTAGGGAAGTTATCAATCAGAAGATTTTTCGAGTGAAACACATTGACGACGAAACTTTGGATGCATTTGACTGACCGTTGAATCATTCAATTTTCTCAATATATCGCTAAATCTTTCTAATATATGTTTAAACTGATTCATATCTCAATAATGGGTTATTTATTAGTATATGAATTAATGATTTTAAAGTAGATTTGATAATATTTATGATTTAGTGCATTAGAAAAGTAGTGATTCAAACGCGCACAGTTTGAGTCAAATTTTATAACTTATTTTATAAAAAATTTTATGAAATTACTCTTAATCTAAATTCAAACAAATTAATGATTAACTTTTGACTTATTATAATGAGGGTATAGTTCAAGTGAAAGTTCAAGTGAGTTTTTTGTATTGATATTAAACTGAGAAGAAGAGAATGGGTTCGAAAGCGAAACTCAGAAAATCAAGTGGAAAGTTATAAATTGAAGCAACAAAAAGCGGCGGCAATAAGAAGCAGAAAAAGAAGCAGTGATTGATTTCCTTCACACAATTAACTCTATACCACAAATGTAAATATAAATAGTGAATTTATCCATTTTTTTTGGAGACCATAATCTATCTTCGTTACTACTATTTAGAGTTTTTATATATCAATACTTTATTTTTGGTGCAAAGCTGTTCCAAAATAATACAAAATACGAGTAACAATTGAGGCAAAAAAATTATGATAAATTGTTAAGTTTGAAGTCTTTAACAAAATTGGATTTTTAAATCGAAAGTTTTAATGAAGCGGCAATAATAAGATTAAATTAAATGAGAAAAAGTTTCTAAAACACAATTTTCTTATCCATTAACTTTTGTTTTTTCTCACTCACCATTTTATTATTAATTTCGTGGAAGTGAATTTCGCATACTTTATCGACTACGTCCTCACTTTCAAATGTGACAAAACCAAAACCTGCAATGAAATCGAAATTGAAAGAATTGAAAGAATTTCAATTAGGGAACAAAAATAATAAAGTAATTTGTAACCACTGCTGCAGTTAATTGTATTACTTTCTTTTGTACTCTAGAGGTTATCATTAGAAGCAAAATATATATAATTCAAGTACTTTTAATTAAAAAAAAGCTCTTAAATGATAGTGTAAAAAAGATTCAAAGTTTTTTCTCGTCTGAAAATCGTAATAAACTGAACTTTCGTTAATTTTGCTCTTTATTCAAATAAACATCTCATTTGCAACAACTCTATTCATTGTTTTTGTTTGATCTCAATTTCAAACAAAATATGATGGAAAAAAGAGTTAATTGCAACACATTTTCTGCTATTATCGGTAAACAAATAAATAAGTCTAAGTTAGTATGCATTACATCGCAATTAAATGCAAAAAAGAGAAAAAGGGGCGAATAGATTGAGAGTGAAATAACGTATTATAACACCAGGAAACACATTTGGCTTACAGATACTCTCAATAGGAAAGCTAATATATTAGGTTAATGTTGCATGTGATGCATGTGATGCATGTGATACGAGCGAAAAATGGGCAGAAAAAACGAGTTGAAGCGCAAACTTAATTAAATGCGAGTCTCAAGAAAATGATGACGACAACGATCATGATGATGACGATCATGATGATGATGATAATGCTAGTGAATAGTGATGAATGTATTGGATCGCATAACTACAAAAGCTCTGCAAACCACTAGAAACTGGCATCACTGTTAACGGGGGACGGAATCAGTGATACCAATGCTATAGTTATGGGTTAATTGAATCTTTTCAAGTTGACATCATGACAAAGAATGGATAGAAAACATATAAGAATGTTGAAAAAATAGGATTTACTGATAAAGAATGAAAAGTTATGCCTTAGTTGGCATAATTTGATTAACCAAAATAATTTTATTTACTGAATCAAACTTTGTTTGCTTAAGTACTCAAATAGATTTGCTCTATTGAATAATAAAGTGATAATATATAAAATAAAAAAATCTATTCATATCAAGCAGTTTCTAAGATTTGCATACAATAGGGATGAAATGGGAAAGTCATCAAAGATTTTTCACTGAAAATAAAGTTAAGCGTTATTTTTCTATCCTTCATATTTAGTGACTTTAATTAAAGTTGCAATAATTGCTTCAGTGATTTTCCTTAAGTAGAATAAATAGATCGAAAAATGAAGTTTGAAAAACTTAGAGTGAAAAAAAGTTGAGTAAAAGCAAAAAAGAATGAGTTGACTAAAAGTGAAAATACAAAGTCGAATAATATCTTATCTCCAAAGAATTATAAGTTAGACGATAGAAAAGTGAGTAAGTAGTGAAATAGTGAGTGGGAGAGAGAGAGAGAGAGAGAGAGAGAGAGAATCGCTTGAATGGTTTCAATTCTTGTCAATTTTCTTCTATTCGGACCATAGATGCGATTCAAGTCAACTGATACTATCATTGATTGAGTTACACTTCGAATACAGTATCACAAAACTTTTGTGTCTCTGTTTCAATTCAAGTGAAATGAGAATGTCTCTCAATCAATATCTTTTCAATAATTGAAGTGTCGATTTTTGCAGTCAAATACATTTCAAAGATTGAAGTTATTAACAGAATATAAAGTCAGAATATCTATCAAATAATGGATTAAAGTGTAAAATGTATAGTGAAATGAATTCGAGTAATACAAAAGTATTGATCGAAATTTGAACGCATGAGAAACATATAAGGAGAAGAAAATAAGGAAAATATAATAAAACTTTTAAAGTTTCTTCTTAGATGAGAGATCAAGATTTGAATTCCCATTTTTTATTGGAGATATTATATAAATTTATATATAGTAAACTCAATGTAATGTATTATAGCAACACCTCTAAGCAGACAAAGAGCAGAAATAAGTAATGAAAAAAAGAGAAAATGATATGAATGGAGCAAATATAAGGCATAAACTGAGTCTCATGTCAATCGGATAGATTCGCAGATGACCGACTGCAAGATCAGATGAAAATTGGAAGAGAAAATGTGAATGTTTTCCAATAGAGAACCAGTGAAGAGAAGCAGAAAATGGATTACAATAGAAAAATCGAAATAAATCTATTCAAAGAGTAAGTGAGTCTGTGTTTGAGAGTGAAATAGAGAGAAAGAGAGTTCTGTGTTGTGTGTGCTGTATGTGTTGCAGTTGCCATACAAGCAGATGAGGGCAAGTCTTGCACCCATCAAAGATAGATTAATGGCTTCTAAGAAATAGAGAGTTACGACAATACTCTACTTTATTTGCATCTTATGTTCAATTCAACTTAAGTTAATTTACAATCTCAATCATATTATTATATGTAAAAAATTATGAGAGAAATGAAACCAATTTGAAATCTGATACACATTTTTGCTTCGATCTGTTAAACAATTTTAAACTATAAATTTTCACTATAGAACTGTCTCTAAGCTCTGTCTGAGCCAAACTTCATATTATATTTAACTTAAAGAAAATTTTTATTTGACATTTTCAATCGTTTTTCGGAAATATGATGTTCTCTTTTTTTAAAAATTTGGTTCGATTCTAAGAGATAATACCCAAAATCGTTTGATACGAAATCATTTTATTGAATTTTATTAATAAATTATTTCTGTAAAATAAAGTTTTCATTACAGACTTAATGACGATTCCTGGATCGTACTCATAAGTCTTGTAGTCATAATAGAGAAATTGGGATTTATCATAGCCATAATTTAGTAACTAAATTTAGGATTTTGAGTTTCAATTCCATAAAAAGATTCAATAGTATTGAGCAGGTTTGAGCCATATTTCATCCACGAAAAAAGATAAGATTAATAAATTCATGAATTATGAACTGACAACAGGCACCCCTCATTTAAAATTATTTAATCATTATTTCATTTATGAATCGATTTCAATCGATTAGTGTTCGGGCATAACGTGCTCCGCGCGTCAGTGGAGCATTCTAACCTAACCTTAAATAACTTAGTCAATTTATTCTTAATTATAGCTTCAGTTTATTTATACAGTCGGGCGAGAAAAATAGGGATCGAAAAGTTTTGTATTAGAATCTGAACTCTTCTGCCTTAGGGATAAAAAGAATTATGACTAAAAGACTTATAAGTACGAGCCGGGCATCGTTAAAAATAAAGGGGGTTTTTAGAGGAAGATTTTTTGAAACCTCTTTTGAATATTTCTATAATAAATATATAATAAATGAATTTTTTATTTTGCCAAAAACACTTAAATTTTTAATTTCTTTTGAATTTTCATCTAAAATTGTCCTCATAACTAAAATTATTTGCCCAGAAATCTTGTGAGGGTCCGATTTTTAAGCATCGAAGGTAGGGTCTAAAACCCTGCCTACCGTAACCTCTTTATCATTTATGACTTCATATAATATCAATTGAAGGAATGAAAACTTTATTTTTACACTTTTTAAGACAACTTTTTATTCACTTCATTGTGAGATAACATTTTGAATACAAATCATTTATTTTATCATAAAATCGTTAATTAATCCGAAAAAATAACTTAATCAAAGAGTAACTTCACGATAGAGTTGGAGCGCTCAGAGTTATTATATCTGTCTGTCAGTAGAAATATGGAAAATATTAATATAAAAGCAATGGTGCCCTCCGAGCAAAACAAAGAATGTCGCATCTGTTATGAAGAAAACAATGAAGAAGATATGTATTCCTGCAGTTGCAGCGGATCTTTGAAGTTTGTGCACTTCACTTGCTCAATAACTTGGATGCAAATTAAAGGAGACGACATTTGCAGCATTTGTAAATCACAATACTTTGGAATACAATATATAAAGAAAGAAAACATTTTATAGTATTCGTAAGTGAAGACCCGAACGCTATTACAAATTGCATTTGTGGTACACTTCTCGTGATTGTATTCATATTAACACTTTTTTCTGGACATATGAAATTACGTGTTCTGTGGATTCTTTTTCAGTGACAATTAATACTATAGAATATTACTAATTACGGATGCATTGAATAAATTCAATCAATTCAATGGTATTCAAATACATGCAAACGGAGTTGGATTACTTATTATACGTCTTTGATGTTATTCTGATGAATTTGTGTGTATATATCGATATCTTTATGCATTTATTGGCATTAATGCTCAATATTTCATTTTCGACAGAATTCTGGGTTTATTTTAAAAATTAGAAAAGTAATCACTTTGAGATTACTATTTGAAGACGAATTCAATAAAAATTTGCCAGTTTAACAAAATTGAACACAGAGTTCTTAGAGAATTATAGTATTTTTTGTTAATAAATAGAGTCGAATTTATGATTAATATCGAAATAATTAATGTTGAATGAATATTTCTCGACACACCCAACTATTTTTTCTTAGATTGAAAACCAACGATAAACACATAGTTAGTCAGCTTGAAATGATTTGAGTTATCAAATAGTTTAATTATGATATGAATGAGACAATAAAACAGAGAAGAATTAAAAGAGTATGTTGAGAGTGGGTTTTAGTTTCAATTTGTATTTTTTACGAAAGGACGAAATTTCGTTAACTCTTATAATAAATTTATTGAAAACTAACGAAATTCTATTCATGATCACAAACATGTGAGTCCGGTAGAAAAGTTTAATCGATTGACTAAAAAGTCAATAACTGCTACTTATAGTCATGAAAACTTACGGGAAAACCATTTTATACTGAATGATTTGAGAACTTTCTCAGAATACCTCAGAACAGATTAAATTATTAAAAGAGAATGAAAATTGCAATTTTTAGGCTCACTTTCATCAGAGACATAAAATTTATACACTTAAAGATTAAAATGAAGCTTTTATATTTGAAAAACAAATAAAAATAAGGAATAAATAAATCCTTTTCTAACATACATTAGGCTTGTATAAAATGCTCTAAAACTTATTTCCAAATGGAATAAAAATCGAAAAATTTTCGTGAATAAGATATAAGAGGAAATGTGAATTTTATAATACAAGCGCTATTAAGGATAAGTTAGAGTTATATTTTAATTGAGAAATATATCATAGAATTTTCCTTTGTTCTATTAATTCTTATTTCAAATGAGAATATTTTTCAAACTTTATAGTCTTTTACTAGAATAAGGCAATAATGGATGAGATCCCAAGTGGAAAAAGAATGAATAGTGTATATAGTGTTCACTTAATTGATCGGCAGCTCCAATACAGTCGATAATGCCTTTTCCAGGAGAATGAATCGAATTAAAGGGGAAAATAAAGCTCATGAGAGCTAAAAACATGGCGTCAGTGATGGCAAATACGAGAGTCAGACCATATCATCAAACGATTCAATAGATAATGGATTAAACGATTGAAAATGAATTAGAGACCATTTTTTGCTAACTATTTAATGATTTACAAATTAAAAAGAAAAAACGCCGAAAATCTGAGCAAAGAATCTATAGTTATGAGTTTAAAACCATCGATCAGTTTCCAAATGGTCCACTTCTCAATTCACTCTTATATTCTTGAAGTTAACGCGAAATTAATTCTAGTACTTTTCTTAGAAAAGCTACAATTCAATGAAAAACAAGTTAAATAAAACACAAAATGAAGAAAAACGTAAGAAAGTATGTTAGAAAAGAAAAATAAATTGTTTGGAGAGAAACTATTCCATGACATGACTATGATATCGGGGAAAATTCACATTAATTTTTTACAAATAATCTGACAATAATTTGATGCTTTATTGAATTTTCAAAACTATTATTAGTATTGAAAGTTAATTAAGGAAATATTTAATGCTTTAAAAAGTTCAAATTTTGGAATTCAATTCACGTCTTTAAGATTGATTTATTATTAATTATAATGAGGTTATTTTGGACATGTTTTAGAAAACAAGCGATAAAGTCATAAAATAAGCATAAAAGTCATTCGCAGAATAGAGTTTAAACTGAATTTGAGAATTCATTCAAAATCCTCAACTGAAATACTATGGCTTAAATCATAGCCTATCAGAGCTAAAAGAGTTTTAGGCGCAGTATTGAATGTAAAACAATCTTATATTGATATTTTGAGAGCACAAAAAATGAAATCACTCAACAATTTTCAAAAAAGTGGTAAGTTTCTCACTTAATAAGTTATCAATAAAGAGCATTTCTATACTCACAAAAATATATCCACTTTATCATTGATAATGATTCATAATTGATTGACATTCATCTGAAATCAATCATTTGAACTTAATTGTTAAGTGGAATAGAGCTTAACAATAATTCTTCGAGTGTGATAATAGCTATTCAGTTTTTTTATTGGAGACAGAAAAAGAAGATAAAGATACAGTACTGAAAAGGCATTATTTTTAAATATTGAAAATAACTAACAATTGTTAAACACCATTTTAAATTTAACTTAGTAAAAATAATATTCTTTAATTTCGATTCTGATTGCGATTCATTTTTTATACTAGTATTTGAGCTTTGCTTGAAAAGCAGAAATAAGTTGATATAAAAAAAATGAATAAAAGAAAGTTTTTTAGAAAACTTGGGTTGAATAAGTTTTGGGATTCATTTTGATAGAAAGGCCAAAAGTGTCAAAACCAATTGAAATATTATTGATTTGTAATCAATCTTATATAAAACTGACCAAAAGCTTGAGTACAGGGAAGAAAACTGTTCGACTAAAACGAACCTCAATGTTATTGAGAACTGGAAGAGCAATTTGTGGCGAAAATTGGATGTTTTCGAGAATAAGTTATGCATTTTAGAGCATGATGTTTAAGACAAAGAAAAAGATAGAGAAAGAAGAAGAGGATAAGTTATTTAATGCTCATGAAAGTGAGAGTACTTAAACTCACAATTTCGTCAAAAGTATAGTAAGTTAGAAACAATAATAGAGCAACAAAACAACATTGAAAAAAGTAAAGCGCGAAGTTTGCGAGTGGTCTCAAGTGATAACTCAAAAATTTATTTTAAAGTTTATTTCAAGCATTTTATAGGAAAGAGAAAAATATCAATAAATTTTTGAATTTTGAAAATTCGCTTTGATTTTGACAACAAATGCATTTTTGGTTTCAATTGAGTGTGAAGTTGAATAAATGAAAATCTAATAAATAATAAAACTGGACTGTATTCGAGCAAAATATCGATTTTTCGAATTGCAAAATATATGGCTATATATTTGCTATTTTCTACTCAAACTTCTCTTTGGGGAGCATTTTTAACAATATTTTCGGGAAATGGTGTATAACTGTATAACACATAAGTAAAGCGACTCATAAAGAAATGTTTCCCTTAAAAATAAAGACACCATAAAAAGTACTTCCACTTCAATATTATATAAAGAATTTTTCAAATCAGTGCATCATCATAAATATCATCATAAATACCACTTAAATGTTTGGCGATAAAAATTTCGGTCGCAGTCTTTTGTATCTCAGTATTGAATCTCAAAATAAAATGCCGAACTCTAGGTTGAAGTGGAAATGACTCACTTCAAAAGCATACCAAATCTTAATCTTTGTGAAGCAGATATTTAAAGATAACCTGAACTATACAATTGAAATCTTTCAGCTCTTGAATGTAACACAATTTCTATCCACTTGTGAAAAGTGGTGCAAACAATGATGGGATAAAAAAGTGCGGCAGAAGTCATTTTGCAAGGAGTCAATCAAAATGTGTTTCTTGACAAAAGTATAATAAATAATAACTGTTATCTTCTTTTTTCCAAAAATGGTCTTAAAATTCATTTTACTACTTGAGTAACAAACCGATGAATATTAAAAAAATTATTTGCTTTAATTCACTCATTATTAATGATGATCTCAAAAAAGTTATAATTGATAATCATTTATAGAAAAAATTGAAAGAAGTCAATAGAAATCTCTTTTTAAAAGTATGGTTTCCGAAAGTTCAGATCGAGGACTACAGCTGTGAGTGATTCTATTCACCTGTACTCAACTTCATATTCAATAAAATGGAGTCAAATTAATGCTTAAATACTGTGATAGAAAATATTTTTCAGGGAAGTGAAAAGAATTCATGAAAATGGAATTCAACAAAATTATAAGAGATTATCAATATGAATATGTTCACTGTCTGGTCATCACTATATTAATCTATTCTGGGCTCTAAAAATGTTGAAGCATTGAAGTCAGACTTGAAAATATGTGGGAGAGAGAGAAGAATATTTGATAAGTGCCAAAACCAAACAGTGTGAAAAGACTGATTTTGAAGAAGTTGTATCAATAGAGATGAATGTGGACATTGAATTGAGATTTCAAAATGTTTTACACTTTCAAATTATGAAAGAGTCACTTTTTTCTAAAACTTTTTCACTGCAAATAATTTAATAGAAAATGAATGAATGAAGAGATGAAGCGATGACTTCAATGTAATAAAAGTTTTAGATTAAGATGAAGAATATAAAACGATTGGTACCGAACCAAAGTGGCGATGTATCACAAAATAATTCTAAAATGAGATCAATCCCAATCGCATTGAAAGCGCTTCATGATTGTCAACCTTTTTTCTCTCTTAACAGGGGGAATGAAAATCATTGGAATCCTCGATGGGATTTCATTGCGTACAAGAAGTTATGTTCCATTTATGCAACTGAAACTCTCTAAACAGCACATCAGCTATTTGTGACCCAATTAGAAAATGTTATTTTTTAAATATTTCCACTTGATTTTTTGTATTTTTATTTGAAATTTTTTGTTAAAGATTATTAAGTTGTGATTATTAAAATCAAAACTTTTAAGAATAATAAGATTGGAATGAATTAAGCAGATAATAAGTTTGATGACTACGATTTCTTAAATCCCAGGTGAAAATCATCACTAAACAAAGCATTACTAGAGCAGCACATCAGACATCAACTAAGTTATCATCAATCGATATTTGTGCAATCATGCCATTCATGCTTTCCACCAATTCTTTTTTGATGCTTCTTTTTCCTCCTTCTCTTCATTAAATAGAGACCGAACAAAATGACACCGACTCTAACATTTGAACGATATTTATGTCCTAATTTTTCTTCTTTAAAGGAATAAGCTTTGAATTACAGCCAGCTCTCAAAGTAACAAAAAGTCACTCAATTCACATAATTGACTATTCAAATAATCATTCAATTTGAATAAAAATTTAGATTTATATTTCAATAATTTAATTCTTATATTCTTTCATTAAGCTATTGATGACATGAAAAATATTAGAGAAAAAGTTCTTCTATGATCTAATACGACCTCTTAGAAGGTAATTAATTACCTCATATACTATATGAGAGTATTGCATGACCAAAGATGATCAGAAAAAAAGTAAAAAGAGATAGTAAAACAAAAGGTTAATGACAGTGAATGAGTAAAATAAATCTATATAACTCAGAAGAAGTTAAAACACCTGTGAAGTATTTTCAGACATTGTTAGCAAAGAATTAATGATAATATGAGTAAAATAACCAATTTATACAAAATAATCACCAAAACATTTAATTTAATAAGTTATGTAAACTTATAAATCAATAATTACATTACATTACAATAATAGCTATAAGTATTTCATTAAAATATTATGTTTATGATCTGTTTTCATTACGAAATTTTTATGAGATTTACGGATAATTTTAATAAAGATAAATTGTAAGAGAAGTGATAAAATAATAATTCAATTGTATTTAATAAAGTTTGGTCATAATAATCTCAAATCTTATGACTGAAAGTATGTTTTGCTGTTTGATATATACTGTACATTATAGTATGTCTATTGAAAACTACATTTTGGAAGTGAAAAATATCAGAACATTATAAACTGAAACAATGTATAAAAGTTATTTTCTCGACTTCGGGTGTGGCTAAATCCAGATTAAAGATTTAAACTGAGATGTGTTGGCAAAAAAGGTGTATCTTTCATGACCACACCTGCTATGAAGACTCGAACATTACTCTATTATGAAAACTTGTCATATAAGCGATGCAATAACTTATCTCACTTTTTTTTAAAAGTGCGTTAAACACGTGATTCAAGAATACAATACAATTCAACCCTTGAACGGGTCGCGTTCACCGAACCGACATGTTCATTAGACCGAAATCGCTTAATTTGATTGAAAACAACGATAAATAATTATGAAAAAATTAATTTAAATCTGTTTTTGGATGTAGAATCTGAAAATTTCATCTATCAGATTTCGTTTCTCACTAGACTCATAAAACTTATATTTTCCGAACTTTTTCCATTAAAGCACTTTAAAAGTGTCTAATCAAAAAAGTACAAATGATAGACAAAAAAAGGATTTCATTTTCAGATTCTACGTTCACAAATACATAGAAATTAAATTTTTCTTAATTTTTTATCAATGGTTTCAGTGTCCAATTGATCATTAAAAGTTTGTCGGTCTAGTAAGCCTGTCAGTAAAATGATCCCAATTCAACACAAAATCAGTGGCGTAGCTAGTTATGAGACTAAGGGGGCTATAGTCTCTCAGAGATTTTGTGTAATTCTCTAATTCTAATTAGATGTCAAATATTTAAATATTTTGCATCAATATGATCAAAATAAAGCGAAAATCTTCGTCAGAATATTCAGTTTCAAGTTTTGAATAGCAGTGAGTTATGAGAATGAAGTGTAAAATTAATTATAAACAAATTTAGTTCGAAAGAATGCTTATAAAACTAGAATTATTTCCTAATGAGAGGAAAACTATGAATAAACGGAGGCTGAATTGTTCAACAAGACTTGTATGAAATGTGGGATTCAGTTAGAGTTTTTGCTTCTTTTAATGATTTGGAGAATGGAATGAATTTACGAACAAACATTAAGTTTTCGTTTCCATTAGTCGGAAGTATAAATTGTCATTAAATTACTTGTTTTGCTTATTTTTTCTGCATTTTGTTTGATTTGTTTAAGTGACGAATTTTACACAAAAGTATAAAATTTTTGAGGAAATTCCTCCGAAAAGGGAATTTAAAAATAAATGAATCCTCGAATCCAGAATATTGCCATTCAAATCCGATGAGTTTTGAGCCTAAGTTACCAAAATACTCAAAATTCAATTTTTTTAGCCCCCCCAACCTGAAAATCCTGTATACGCCACTGCACAAAATACTCAAGAACGATCTTTGATGTTGTGATAAATTAAATACTTGCAAAATATTGGGTTATATTCAAAGAAAAAATCTTGAAAAACTTATTTCTGATTGAAATATAATTTAAAACTAAATATCTAAAACTTTGAATCCAAGGAATCATAAAAAACGATGATAACTAAATTTGAGCTGAATTTTTAGGAAATAAATCGCTTCAAGCAATTATAATTTGCCTCATATTTACTCTATTCATATGTTTTGAGAAATTTCGATCAAGAGAGGTATTCATGCGTTCGGTTTAATTTAACTTTAATAGCGAAATAATTTTCAAATTTTTCTTATTTAAATACAAAATAAAATATGATTTCTAATGCAATATTTAAAAAAAAAAATATAAATTTAAAATATCTTTTGATGTGAACTTCTGAAAAAAAGTTGTGCATCTTCTTAAAGATAGCGTTGAGAGAAAAATATCTACTATCATCTGTTAGTTCTTACAATTGATGACAAAGGAAATTGAAAATCCTCAATACATAGCATGATAAACACAATACAATCAAATCTGTTTATAGAAACACATAAATGTGATATTCAAATGTTTTGCATAGCTCGAGAAAAATGAAAAAACATTTAGTTAACAAAACTAGTAGATGTGTGTGTGTGATACTGTATACGGTTGAAAAGTTTTTGGTTGTATATGCACTCATTGTAATTGCTTGTACTCTACAGTATCTGTTATTCACTGCATATCTCTATCCATACAAAAAGTTAGTGAAAAAAGTGTTAAAATATGTGAATGAATGAGAAGTAATGAGAAAATGTTGTTGCATAACAAAGTAAAAGCAAGTCTTCTGAAAAAAATACTTTATTTTTTTAAATATAAAATGTCAGAAAAGTTGGTTTCCTTGAAATAGCGATAAAAAGTTTGAATATAATGGGAGAATAGAGGAAGGAAAAGGAGATGAAAAAGAGTAAGTAGTAGTAGAAGAAGTCGTACAATGTATGACTAGATTTAATTAAATGCCAAAAAAATAAGAATTAGTGTGGCTTAGATTTGAGGCAAAGAATAGAGGAAATATTTTAGCATTATAATTTATAAATGAAAGATGTTTTCATAATTTTTCAGACTTTCATTAAATATTATGATTCTACAAATTGTTATTATTTTCAAGTTTGAATGTATTTTATTAATTTCGATAATTTTTGTGATTTTTTCCGTGAATAAGATTTTAATTTGATTGCGCATCTTATTATACTGAATGATTCAATGCATAATTGTATCATATGATTGATTGTTCTTTAATAATATAAAGAAAAATGAAGAAAAGAAATAAAAATTTTCTGTTTAATATGTAAAGCCTAATAAATGCGTTTCATTTTGATAATCTCAGTAGAAAATGAAAAATATTTTAGTACACGAAGATAGTAAAAGTCAGAAAAACACAGAATTTGTAAGTAATAGAGAGATTAAAAATTAATTTAAGTTTTATAGATTAAAAACATTAGAAACCGATTTATCTGTGAAAAAAGCAAATTAATGATTTTTCGTAAGGTTATAACTATAAGGTATACCGGAAATAGAGAAGGATTCCGAGAAAAATTGGTAAATGGGCACAAAAACTTTACAGTTTTTGGAGATAATATTTTCTGACTCCATTTTTGCTGACACAGACACTACATATTATTATTCTTAACCTTTAGTATAACTAGTTCTGAACGTGATTCAAGATCTATATTTTCTTTATTTCTTAAGCAATATCAGGAATTAAGAAGTCTGTGCTATAAGTATTGCTTTATTGCAAGCCTAAACATGGTTTCTTGTTGAGCAAAGTGTTGTAATTAACACATCATATAAATAACTGAATAATTTATTTGCACATTATATATGCAATTAAGGCACTAATGGATTCATTGCTCGTAAACTTTTTTGAAAAGTTTTGTAATCAGTTTCGAATAGAATAAAGATTCAAATTATAGATGTTTTTATTTTGTAGAATTCACAGAATCACTCAATAAAACTAACTTTAACTCTGCTCTTCAATTATAAATCAAAATAAAAATTTGGTGATGATATTTGGAAGTTTAGTATAATAAAAATATAAGAATATTTTTCATTTAGACCAGAAATCATAAAAACTTAGGTCAGGTTAAGATTTTACGGTGAAGAAGCAGCTGAATGAAGTTCAAAAAACAAGAAATCAAAAGGAAAATGCAGTTTTGGACTCAAAGTTGGGTAAATATTATCACTCATGGATGCTTGTGATCCCTCATTAACTATAGGAATGACAAAAAGGAAATTTAATGTGTCTTCTAATGAATGAGTTCGTTTGATTCACATTTAATTCTCAGTTCATTGCATCGCATCATTTCTTTAACTCTACTTTTTTTAATTGTTAAAACTAAACACGTTTCATGTTGTAATTCTTTTGCATCCCTTTTTATTGTTTCCCAATCCTGTCAGCCAAACAACAGCATAACATCAATTACATTATACTAATATTCATTAGATTATTACAAAATCTCGATTTAAATTCATTTCAAGAACTTTTGGAAAAATATACAATTCACAAATTCATTATAATTGAAAAAGTGTTCAGGCAATGAAGTGTTGAATTGGTTGACACAGAATTTCAAAATACCGAATAATTTACTTAAACAAATAACAGAAATATTATAATCATTTATATTATTAGAATAATATTGTGAAAGACTGATAGTGTTTTAGTTTATGTGATGATTGTATTTGAGTTTATCATTGAAGAGAGCTTAAGGGCAGGCATGCCTTGAAGAGACAGTATATTGCTATTAACATTTGGATAGTGATGGAAACAATTTCACAGCACAACGCCATCACAAATGCTCATTTAGCGACTCACTAGACTGGATGACCAATTTTTTAAAGTTAGGATCGTATCTTAATTGATGTGTCAAAACCAAATGGTTATCCATCATTTACAGACTTTTGACTGCATATCGTTACTAAAGTAAGAGAATGGCAGCTATGCGATAGTCATAGTTAAAAGTGTAATAAGCTTTGGAGAAAATATAACTTAGTTCATAGATATGAGAGATACTTATACAGCTTTGAGAGATGGCCTCTTAATATAAGCTATGGTTGAGCTCATCATTTTGCATATTATTAGAGAAATTAAGTGAATCTTACAATTCAAATGTTATCCACAAATCGATTTGAATACTATTATTGTATAAATAGTTAAAACTACAAAAATACAATCTTTGAAGAGTAAAAAGAGAAAAAATTGAATTCCCTTTTGGGAAGTAATAGCGATTAGAGATACTGCTTATTTTAGATAAAATGAACAAAAGACTCATTGCCATGACATAAAAAATCGCATTAAATGATAAAACAAATGATTTACTGCAAACAATCACATATTGAAGTAATCCATCACACTTATAGTTCTGTAGATTTTAGTTAGAATTACTGTTAGCAGCGATTAATCGTGTTAATAGACGTATAAATAAATCACATATTTGTCAATCAACTATGAAAGACGATAAGATTCAGAAAAGTCGACATACAATTAATTTGGTTAAATTGGATTAAACTTAGATGAATATGAGGAACAAGTATTTTCTATAATCCACGCAATGCTAGCTTTTGAAATAAAGTCAGTTCTTGTAAAATTTACAAAAAGAAAATATTATATTATAAAAAATTACTTCTTTTAGAAAAAGACAACATTATATTTATTGCAGTATTTTCTTATTATTATTGTTATTATTGCAACATTTTCTTATTATTATAGTTGGCATACTATAAGCTTTTTGAAAAGCACAACAAATTTTCGGGTATTGCACATCAAATTGAGAACTGAGATGCCCTTCAATGTGTTTTATAGTTTAAGTCAAATATATGGCAATATATAAAAGTTGAGACCAATGCAATCAATTGGGTGCTGCTCTACAGCATTCTATATGTTTTATGTACTTTTATAAAAACATTACCAGAGACACCATTTTTTCGGACATCAGTACAATACTTATTAATCTTGAGAGAAACTTTTCATTTATGAACATAAAATTATTATTTTTTTCTTTGCTCAAATTTTGCAAAATATTACAATTAAAGATAATTTCGTTTCGATTAATTTTGAGAAAAATTTCTCAAATAAATTAAAATAAGAATTTTATAAAATAATTTGAGATATTTCGAAAAAGCCGTAAAATTGAAGTAAATTTAATTTTTAATGAAGAAATTCATAATTTAAAATCAAAATCCAAAATATACTGTATAAGAGTTGAAACTTCTTTAGAACTAAATACAAAAGTATTTTTTATAGAACTGATTTCACATTTTGAATGAAACGTTTTATTTCCGTGAAAGTAAAGTCTCTGATGATCAGAGTATTATCTTTCTTTAGTTCAGTGGTAGCAGTAATTTAAAAGTTGGTATAACTGAGAACAAAAACAACTTTAACTTCAAATTGTTAGTGACATCAAAATAAATTCAGTTTAAACTCATTTGAGAGAATACTAAATAAGTTAAAGTCAAAATTTGCTAAAAAATGCAAAAAAGAAAAGAAAATTAAATGCAATGAATGAAACAAGTTCTAAAAATATTGTAATGAAGCCTAAAATAATGAGTCATTTCATCAGATAATTCAAAAATTAAAGCAACGTCTTCAGAGAATCACTAAACTTCAATAATACTTATAATTCTATACAGAAAATGCTTATTCTATTCAACTAAGAGTTTTTTCCACAAATGGAAAGCTATTTCTCTAATTCTTTATGTTATTAAAAACAATAAAAGAAATATAAGAAACAAGTAATTTGGAATCAGTTGTCATGACAACATTATAATTATAATATTCTTCATAATATTTCGGTGAACGACAAATAACTTATTTCTGTCAAACAGAGCTCCATTATTTCTGTAACTTTTTCCTAACGCGGGCCAGTTTTATGGGCAAAATACTAATTCAGATTTAATTTTTTTACAACATATTCGAAAAAAGAATTCTGATAAAATGACTTTATAAAAATTCATTTTGAATGATGAGGTAGATTAATGATAAACTAGTAAATATTGATATTCAATTAAATAAATGGATTTTATTTCAAATCAAAATTACATTATTCTTATTTCATTAGAAAATTATAAAACGTTGCAGAGCATAAAATATTAGCCTAAAGGGTCTGGAATTGGCTCGCGATAAGCGTTTTGCGAAGACCTGCCATAAAGTCTCACTTTAGAAACTTTGTAAACATAATGTCACTCTTAGGCCATTAAAGTTGCCTTAAAAGGTCGTCACCTCAGAGATCAATATTATGAATCAGATTCAAATAAATCTATTACATTATGTTTTGTAACTATGCTCTAAGCGATAGATATGAGGAGAAAATGAAAAAAAACTAACTTTGAGTTGAGTAAAGATCGGGAAACAATGCATTACATAAAGTGATGATAAACAGAGTAAAGTAAAACGAGAGACAAAATTATATTCTTTGTTAAAAGGAATAAACATTAACCTGATGTAAAGGCATTTTTTATTTGGTTTTTCTTGTTTTGTGTAATAATCTTGAAAAGGAGCTTATCATTCGGCGAATTAGGAGTTAATACTAATACTATTATTTACTATTGTTCACTATTGTTCAATGCATAACATTTACTCTTTCTTTTATCATTAATTCTTGAGTAAAAACATCAGTTCTGGTATTAACTGGAAAAAAGATTTTTGTCGAGTAAAGTAAAAGTTAAAGTGAAAGCTTGAGTTTTAACATTCATTATTATTAATAGACAGAAGAGAGAACATTTTCCCCGATTGATGTTAATAGAAGTTGTTAATAGTGAAGAAGTATCATATCAAGCGAATCGATTGCCGGCGATTCCTTTTAATTAAGCGACTGGTGAGGCGCCAAAATCACTCAATGACTTAGAGATTTACTACAATTTACTGCTTAACAAAGTAAAAACTGAGAAAAATACTTCACAATCAACAAACTATCATCAGAGGAGAGAATCTCACGTCTTATAAAGAAGGCAATCACTTGCAAACGAACGATCGGCTCATTTTCTTTAGTATCACTATCAATATTTCTCTAACTTCAATAACTTTATAAATAAAATAGAATTTATTTATAATATTATTAATATGTTAAGCAATATTTGAGTTTATTTGTAAAATATGTAAAATATATAAATTGTAAAAAATTAAAATACAATAACTTAAAAGAGTCTCGAATCAACCTCTAATAAGTACTGAATAATTATTAATTTTCTTAATTTCCATTAAATAATCCCATAAGCATTTATAAATTTTTTCTTCAATATCTATAAATCTAGTTTTGAATCACTATTGAGGCTCTGGTAAGGTTGGAATCAATCGAAATTTCAAGTGTTGAATCTCAACAGTTTATAATATTTTCTGTATCATAAAGTATCAAATATTGATAAACATCATGTCCACAAACAGATTGACAGGAAGTACTTTTTTTCAAAAATTAAATTAAATCAATTTTAAAACATTGATTAAAAAGATGATGATTAAGGTAAAGATTTCCATAATTTTAATAATTTAAAATAGATTGAATAGACTTCAAGCTTAATAGTTAAAAATCAAATAAAATCAATTGAAATATTGGCTCCAATGATTCAAACTTATAATGATCTTCAAATAAATTGTCGCAATTGTGATTTCGCTCTTTTTTAGAAAAAATAACTCGTTTTAACTTAAACGGTGTGTAATAATAAGTCAGAGTAATTTGTTGTAGTTAATGATGTTCTGCCTGTAGGCGTACTTTTGGCGAAGAAATGGTCGCCAGTTTTTGAAATGATAAGGCATTGCATATAAGCTAACGTGTCACCTAATGGCACAAACACTTTATGGCTGCAGAAGAAGTTGACTTCATCTCGCTTTATTCATCATCATCATCATCAAGACTGGTGAAGACTCGTAAAACGCGCTAATGTTTTGCTATTTTGTAACAACAAAATAGAGGCAAAAAGAAGGTTAGGCACCAAACAATGTAATAGTTCATGAGGTTTGAAACAAGGCTCAACCAATTTAAAGTTTTCCACTTAGAAAAAATTTCAATATGATGTATTTTGTGAAAGCTGATTATTGAATTTACTTCTAGTGTGAATAAAACTTGATTTTAAAATAGTTTTATGTATCAAATTTCTTAGTCTAGAAAAATATAAAATTAAAAGTTAGCTCTGAGTATTAATGATGCACGTGCTCGTGCTCGGCCAAATTTTGTTGCTCAAAGCTCGCTTTCATGTTCGAATAAAATTTTGGTGCTCAAGCACGTGCTCGGGGGCTGAGGTGGTGGGCGTGAACAGTATAACTGCAGGATTTTTTATAATTTATGGAATTCACAATAAATTTCCAAAGATTAAATTTAGAATTTCTTGAATGATTAAATAATAACTTGTATCATCTTTAATATCAATAAAAAATTATGCAAATTTAAAAAATTGTAAAATTGTCGAAAAGTACCAATTAAGTCCATCGAAGCTGCATTTTTAACTATATCAAGATTTTTCATTTAGTAATTTTCAAGACAACTAAACTAATAATTAATGACTTTTCATACCTCTTTTTTACAATGAGTCAACTAATATAAATAGTTTTACTTGTAAAGTAAGTACTGGTATAATTCCAGTGGTATTATATAAACTCATTGATAGTGATAGTTTTGCCCCATATTTTATTGTTTTTATTTATGAATGTATTGGTGATCACTATAATAATTAAGATTATTTAATTATATTCTAATATTCAAAGACTGTTATCAACAATATTTCCGAGTTTTCCTTCAGATTAAAAAAAATTTCGTAGAAAAAACTTCACATTTTAACAGAAATTGATTATTTTAAGAGAGTCTGATCACTGATATTAATTCTGAAGTCAATCCAAATTAGCTAAACTCTTTAACTTAAATGGTTTGATTGTAATTTTCGTCTTTAATCTCATATGAAAAATTGTGAATATAAAATATAATGAACGGTATATTGACTCGTCTGTCCAGAAGTCTTGACAAATAAGCAAAATGAGCAAAACTTAACTGTTAACAGATTCATACGAAACGAACTTAAAATTCAGTGAAATCTTTTAATTAAAATTAAATCTTCGGGGAAATCATTTTCCCAATCATGAAAGTCTAATGACTCGTGTTTACAATAAAAGCTAACTAAGAGGTAACTTTATTTTTAGGATATTTCAAACATATTGTGAAGACTGGAGTTGACTCTTTTGAGTGAATAATTTTTGAAAATTGCATTTCATTTTTGCAATTAGAAGCCAAATTCAAAAACCAAAATTCAAAATATTTCGAAAGCATTTTGACTGTTTAATCCTATTCCGAAATTTACCTTAAAAATTAAAATTAATTGAATTTTATGATAGAATTTTTCGTCCGCCATTTTTAAAACCTTCTAAAAATCAAAGACTTAAATGAAATTAAAATACTATCGAGCAAACTATTTTTCTCGCAATCATTTTAAATCAATCTTTAAATAAATAAATTTATTTAATCGATTATTTATTTTGCAATTTTTATTTGATTTGAAATATTTATTAAAGTATAATTGATAGTAAAGACAACTTATAACTAAATTCAAACTAATGTTATTGAAGTTGTTCAGAGTAATGAGTGATTAATCAATTTAAAATATTGCAATCAAGCTCTGAAAGCTATGCTGATTGTAAATCAATGAAATGAGCGTTGAATTAGGAGAGGAACAGATTCGGCGATTGAATGCATGGCTGCTCTTCGAAGTGGTCAATAGAATGAATGCAAAACAAAGTAAATGTAATTTGATTAAAGTGATGGAAAGTATTTGAAAGCTGGCAGTAAATATTTATTGCAGCACAAAATGCTTAGTTTCGATCGTAAACTGTGTTCGATCTGAGAACCAAAAGTTAGTGAATAAGAAAAAGTGAACATCATTTCGCTGAATAATGTTCTCTAATGTTCATCACTTGTCTTGAGGAACATTATGTTGAGATGTATTAAAAGATACGATTTGCAAAAAAAAGTAAAGTTGAAAACAGGAAAATATTGATTTTATTTGTGTGTAAGTCAGTGAGAAATTATTATTTTATTGTTAGTTTCACAATAATTTAGTTAAAATTCTCCATTTATTTTTTCTTTGAAATCCGAAGATAAATTCCTTAGTATAAAATTCAATCAACTCAAGAATGTTTTTGCTTTTCAAAGCAATTTTAAGTTTTACATTTTTCTCTTTTAGATCAAATTTCTTGGAAACTTTTTGGTGTTGATAAATATAAAAAGGAATCATTTTGACTTAGACTTAGTTCTTAGTTCAAGAAGTCATAAATGTGTGACTTATTTAAGTTTATACAATATTTCATCACTAGTGGTATCGGTTGTATGAAAAGTTTGCAGCTGAGTTGAATGAAAAGTTGCAAATAACTCATAAGCATTTTCAATCAAAAGAAAATATCCCCTAAAGTATGTGTATATGCAAAATGCAAAGATCAGGCAAATAAGGCAAATAAGGCGCGTCAATCTCACACCAACACCAACTTTAAGAAAGTATATTATATAAAAAGGCAAAAAACTGGTACGCAAATTGTTCAAAAGAGCTGCAACACAAGCAACATAAGCAACATAAGCAACATGAGCAACAATATCCATCTATTACTTTTGCATCACCGGCAAAGAGAAATGGAGAAAGTTCTCATTTTCAAGTAGAAATTGCATTACATCTTCAAGTGGCATACCATCAAATCATGCATCAAATAAGGCATACAATAAAAATAAGAGCCAAGAATTTTCATAGGAGTCGATGGCGTGGTTTTGCAATAACGGAAGAAAGAGCTATTCATCATAAGTAAAAATTTGCTGCAGAGGTTTCACTACACGTCTACTTTTCACTTTAATGGTAATTCTTTATGCATTTTTCTACATTTATATCTTCTATAAACTTATTTATATAAAATATTATGAGTTCAAAATGAAAAGCCTTTAGATTTATAATTTATTTTGTTGTTTTTCTTAAATTTTTCGTATATTTCGTATGATTCTATTTGACTCTATTTGATATTTGGATTTTTCAAAATTAATAACTTATAAAAGGAATTAATGATGCATTTAATGAGTGAGTCCTGAGTTTCCTTTATTAAATATTGTACTCCATTAACATTTTTATATCAATCGATTTTCTGAGAACACAATTTCAAGTCATTTGATGTATTATAATAAGAATATACTATCTTATTGAACACACGCCATATACTATTTCTTGAATTAAGAGTTGAATATGAAAGAAGTCTAATATTAAAATCATTTCAGGCTTAAGGAAACTCATTTTTCATTTGAGTTCTGCCCACAAATACACAACAAAAACACATTCTTGTTGTTAGAAATACATTAACTTTCAAAACTAACTTATGCTAATGATCAATAAAGTTCGCTTTTTATTACCTTTCTCTGTGATCGATATCTGAATGACACACTTTCAAAATATTTTCTTGTGATTACTTTTATTCCAAACAAAAGCTAATTTAAATTCAAATAAAAATATTTGTCTGAAAACTTTTTGCAAATATAACTAATGAGTCAATGACTTATTGAATTACATTTACGGAAACTTATGTCAGATTAGACTAACTTTTTTGATAATATGTAGGAACTAAAGCTGAATAATGAAATCTTGAAGTTTCAAAATAAAAAGTGTTAAGTTATGACATTTATTACCTGTTTGTGTTATCTTAAAAGTAAGTTATTGTACATTAAACTGTATTTTTTCTTGTATATCGAGTCTGTTTGTTTTTTCAAATCAATATTAATGGAAAAGAACAGCCCTCTTAATAAATAATAGGAAATAAGAGACCCAAAAATATGCTATTTATAAATTAAAATTTAATATTGTGTTATTGACTCTTTAATTTAATATTTAACTCAAATTTTCAAATAGAGATTCCTTTATCACTGGAAAGTTATGAAATTTATTTCTAGAGATAAAATCAAAATATCTATAATGGCGAAAAATGTTAATGAGTTATATGTATTATTTTGATATTTGTAGAACTTTGTGAATACAGTTTAAGAACTTTCATTTAATGGAAAAATTACTTACAAAAGTCTATCTTAATATCAATTGATAACATATGAAAGATAATGGTTTAGACCTTTTTTACTCTTTACTTATTGAGTCTAACCTGTTATTGAAATGTTGTTCCTGTAATAGAGTGAAGTATTGCAGTGAAAAAACTATTAGGTTCATTTCTAGTAAAACTGAGTTAAATGCTATTTATTACTCATTAGCAGTGAGATTAGAATAGCAGATAATTACATATTAAAACTTTCAACTTTTTCAATAATTTAAAAGTTATATTAGTTTTGATCCTAGTTATCAGTGCCAAACATTGCACACATTCTCAGACAACATTCTACATTTGAAATAACACATTGTTTTGTGAGTGCTAGGATTGGCAAATACAGTAAAAGGGAAAAATTCATATGATTGTACAATTGGCGTCAAATACTTAGTCCAACCATCAAAACAAAAGTGATGCATAAGGAGCAAAATTTGAAGGGTCCACTCATTCATTTAGATTGAATATGAAAGCATTAAAATGAAACTATGAATTTCTATTTAAATTTTGATGCATATGTCCCTCAATTTTTATCCCATCACATCAAAGATCATCCCGGATTTAGGACTAAGTACTTGACGCCAATTGTACCAGTATTTTATAAAGTCCATACAATTTCAACTAAATTTTCAATTAAATCATTTAAATTCATAAATTCATAAATAAGACTATATAACTAAATAAGTCTATATAACCTATTCTTATCCTTACTTATCTTATTAGGTTTGGCTTCACTGCAAGGTTAGGTTATGCCCAAAAAGCCACCCAATTTGCGTCAAAAGAGTTAATAAGATTAATAATGAATTTACTGAACGAAAATAATCGGATAAAATGAATTAATCCGTAATTTGATGCAAAAATGTAATTGATTAAAATAAATAGAAAATTGTATGACAATCGAGGACATAAATTCCAAAATGATATGTGGTATATATTAGGCTATGTGTTATATCTCTAAATACTTCAACAGAAAGCTTCGCTCAAACTCTTATATGAGTTATTAAACCAAAAATTATAGCGAATGGTGCATAAAAGTCAGTTACTTATGATCACCGGTCGAGAGTTTGCTCACTTCTATCACAAATCGAATTGAGTTGAGGGGAAGTTGTTAATGGACAACACGAGAACATTAAGGAAAAAGTTTAACACAATTTTTATCCATACGTCACATCAAATTTATAAAAATCAAACGTTTTAATTAACGATAAGAAACCAATTATTGCACTCTTTCAAAAGTTTGGACTCTATTTTAAAAGGGTCTCTTTATTTGATACCAAAATACAAACAATAAATTAATTGGACAAAAATTAACAAATGAAAAAACGCATAAATATCTGTGTATAATATGAATTAGCGGTTTGAAAAAAGAGAATTTGAAAAAACTCTGTTTGGTTTGTCAATTATAAGCCAGATTTACAACCACTAATTAATATGAGTGTTCAGTTAGATGATGGATAAAGAGGAATAAGAATAATGAATAAAAATAATTTCCTGCTACTTTTGAATATGAAAAATAATAGACGAACTAACTATAGTGATGATTAGAAATTCATTTTTGATTTTCTTCATCTGTTTGGATAATGATATTTAGGGTCAAATTACTAGAAGCAAAAACAACCGAATACACAAAGTATAGTGTATTTAATATTGATCGTATATTTGTTAGCAAAGTAGTAATAATCCTCATGTCATCCGATGAAACTGACTCACTCATAGAGTCTTCAAGTCTTATACCATTATTAAAGTTGTATGAATTTCGCTTAAAGGCAGCAAAAAGTACTCTATAATTTGATTTCAGTCGAGGTTTTATGCGAAATCACTTTCTTTTAGTATTAGAAACAGGAAATATGAATTGTATTATTTTCTTATATTATTCATTAAAAACATTATGAAGCAGAATATAAAAATAATTAGTTCGAGTTGAGCAAAATTTTTGTTATACAATTATTTCAATATTGATGGCAAGATTTGCTAAAAACTGATGATTTTGAGCAATAAAAAAGTTTTTACATTTATTGATTGATCCTTCGATGATTTACTACACAGTTGTAGTTGTAGTGTTAATTCATTCAACATAATTAAAATATTGATGTAAAGATACGAATGCATAGTAAAGTCATTATTGGTCAATTTTGCTTCTTTCAAAAAATATCATTTTATCATATTATAAAATTGATGTCTCATCATTAATATGAGCGCTGGACAGAATTATTTAAAAATTTGTCCTAAAATTTTGTACCTGTCGTACTTGTACTGGTCTGCACATTTTTGTTTGAAATCTTATACCAGTATTCTATGCGTGAAGATTGGGATGAAAATTAATGAGCTCGCAATCGGCTTATTGACAGGATATTTATTTCATTAATATACAAGTATTTGAATTATTTAATGATTTTGGTTCTCAAACCATTCCTTTGATTTAAGAAATTTAAACTATAAATATACTGCATCTCATTTCATATTTTCATATCTTTTAGCTTTAATGCAATTCAATAATTGAAGGGAAAATTGTATAGATAGTATTTTAAATCTATGAATACTGTATTTCTTAAATCACAAATATTTGTTTGATAATATTTTATAATTTTAGAATTGATTGTAATTAAATTTGTAAGACTTATCAAAAATTTTCTCAAAAAAAACTTCGAGACTCTCATTGGATTTTTTCCTCCAAATTTTAATACGAGCAGTAAAAATACAAACAGAAGTTTTGCATAACATATTATTTATTCAATGTATAACTTATTTTTTTACTTCAAATATTCTGGATTGAGGAAATTTTTTCTTTGTAAACATCAATCATTATTCATTGTCTCAATCACTTAACTCGAAACGTAAGCATTTTATTTCCTTCAAATAATTGAGACAAAAAATGTATATTTTTCCTTATCTGCATTCATCCATTTCAATCTCATATCTTTATTCTATTCAGTTCAAGAATTCTGTAACTGTGCACCAGATTTTGCGGTCGCAAACAAGAATTCACTGCGGACTACAATTTGATAGACATAGAAATGCTAAATCGGTGTACGAACTAAACTGATTCTCATGAGAACTAAAGACAAACTCATACAACTCAGACATTTCTGCTATTTATATAATAAAAGTTTAGTAAAAGATACTATCATTGAAATACTTACTTAACTATTCTGTAATTATCATTTCCTGGACATAAACTTGAATACAATTTAAACAATCTCGTTATGAAAAAAAGATTCAAAATATAAGCTTTTCTTTGAAATGACTTCGACTGTATTCGAACAAATGTCTTAAATCTCATTATAAGAATAACTTCATGAGAAGAATACCACACAAAAAACTTGATAAAATCAATAGAGATTGCATAAAAATAGGCCCAATTATATTGTAATTCAGCATCAAATTCATGAAGACATAAATGAGTTCAGCGCTAATAATAGTTTAATTGGTGTAAAAGACAACGTAAAAGAGCCGAAAAAATATTTATAACAATGAAGGGAACAGAAATTTTAAATTTTCTGGTGATGATAAGGGGATGAACGAAGAAAAGGGTCAAAACTATATTCGATCGAATCTCTATCTCTATGGAAACATGAAAGTGGAGTCGAGTAGTGGCTAACATAAGGATGAGAATTAGGTTCAACTTTCCAATATAATTGACGCAATGGAAACAATACATCTATCTTTAAACAAAGAGATTTACAAAAATTTAATCCCAACTTATTATGAAATAAGGTTTAATTCTGTGGTAAGTTTTCATTATATCCTAAAGTATTTTCTAATATTAGTTTTGTATGAATTAACGAATATTGAAAAGTTTTAATGGATAAAAGTTGCTATAGTTTTCAAGTAAATAAATGACAGCAATAAGAAAAGCTTTAGAAAAATCCTTAACATTTTTTGAGAAAATCTTATGCTATCATGTCTTTCATGCCTTATAGCAGTTTTTCACGTGAACTTTTGTAAATAGTTAATACCACACATCACTCAGATTCCCGAAACAGTTTTAAACCCACATTCACCTCAATTACCCACTCTTTTGAATTCTTTTTTCCTAAAAGTATAAACATATTTTTCCCCTTAAAAGAACTTAATTGTTGGCTACAAAATCGTAAGCCTTTATTTAATCTCAGCAATCATTCTCAATCTCACCGCCAAAGAATCTCAAATGAATATAAAACTCACTATTGATTGCAAGATTGAATGAGAGACAAAGTATATGCACTTGTATGAGAAAGTGAGACTTTTTAGATAGATTAAAATTTTATTCAATGTTAAACTCATGCTTGCTGATAATAATCTTAAATTCATGTTAATATTTTTAATAGTATTCAACGCTTCCTTTAAATGAGTTTTTATGCCACTAATTACGTAATAATCCATTGCCATCAATCTTAAACACATATTAACATTTTTATTGAAGTGCATTTCTGTCAAACGTATAGTCAATATTTTATTAACTGTGAGAACATAAATGTAACATCAAAAGTATAAATAAGTATCATATCAGACACTGAATGAGAATAAAATTGTACAATATTTATGTATAAATATATTGGAGCACATCATAAAACAGTACTATTTAGTATTAAGTTTACAACGAAGACATCAGGAATAATGGTTTTATTGTGCTTTTTGATTTAGCATCAACTAAATTATTTCTCTCTCCGGTCTCTCTTTTTTTATATTTAATCATTTTGCGGGCAAATAATATGCGGTCGCGTATAATGTTAAGGTTATAACTTAAACTGGTTCGTGGGAATCAACACAAATGGTCTAATGTAATGGTGAGATTGGGTTAACCAGCGGGTAAGGCAACTGAGTATTCGATAAAACACCCAAAGCGATGATGGAAACTCGAATGAAGGCCACAAAATCGAAAATTTCCTTTTCATAGAATAACTTTATAATTCTAAAATTCAAAAACAATGAAATGCAGACTCGACTTAATGAGGGAAACATATGTTTTGAATAAAATGCATACATAATATGCTAACCATTTTGATATAAAGCAAACTAATTTAAACTGGTGATTGCTCTTTCATTTAAATCACGAAATTATTTATAAAATACATTAAATCATATATTATTACAGATATTTATCATTTTAAATTCTAAAAAATTATATAAAAATGAATAAATTTCTATGAAAATCTCTTCTTTTCATATTTAACTTACATTAATTTGACAAATAAACTGATATATGATATAATCTTTATTCTTTTTTGAAAGCATACGGAGTAAAGTATTCGCTCATTGTTAAGAGTACAGAGTGCTGTACTTGCTTTAAAATACAATTTTGCTTCAATTTGGCGAACTCTCATTCTACAGTTTTTCTCAAGTTCTTGAAATTGGAAAAATTTCTGAATGCCATCTAATTTAAAGAGATCAAAGTTCGATTATACAACAATAAACTGTAGTTTATCATCAATAAAAAATGTCAATTCAACTCATTTAAAGAATTGTTCATTGTTTCTAAATAGAAAACTCATAATAAATAATGATTTTTCTCCTCACTTGGTTTGAATTTGATGAGAGCAACAAAAAGCAGATACAATATTAGTGTTTATTAAAGTCTTAAGTTATAATGATTTGATAGCAGTGAGCAAAAGTTGCATTTAGCTTAACTAAAGTTTGCGATCATCATCATCATCATCAGGTATTGTATTACTCAACCAAAGTAAAGAGCCTGAGAGCCAAAGACATTTCCGGGAAACCATGGTTTGAGCAGCTGCTGCCCATATGAGAGTTATTACTGAAGAGAGACTAAAAGTCAAGTGAATCGACGAATAGACCATTTCAGTGACGAACTAATGCCAGATTGAGAGATCGACCCATACAGTAGAGACCAGAGAGAGATGAGTGTGAAAGAGGATAATCATTCGAATGCATGCGTTAAACTCAAAATAAAACGATGCATTGAAAAGATTGCATTGCATGCAGATATTTTTGTCTGCAATGCAAGCAATGCAAGTTTGTAAACTTGCATAACTCTGATTTCTTCCTTCTTCGAATGCACGCAAATCATCATCACTAAAGTCATAATAATGAGTGACATTAAAAATTATATGGACCTCACGTTTTGAATATCATAAACGATTCGCTCAAATAATAGTAATATCTAAGGCCTTAATGATCGGCAGTTGAAGTAAACTTATGCACAGCAAACCGATAAATGTCAATATATTTATTAATTCTCACAGAAGGGTCTTTCAGGTGTCTCTAAATTTGTGACACTCAATATAAAGCCACTGTCTATGTTATTAGCATTGATTTTGCGCATCAGTTTAAGCATTGTCATCAACAGAGAGACAAAGAAATAAGAATGACATTTACAACGGCACGACTCAAGGGACGAATCAGTGCTCATCCGAAACGAGCCTCAATTTAATGCTTAAAATGTTTTATAAGCAAAGCTAAGGATGAAAAATAAATTATATGAAAAAAGTATCAACAAAAGTGACAAATTCATAAATTAAATCGCGACAGGGGTTGAATCAGAGGAAAAATTGCCATTTAGATGAATGGCGACTAAAAAGCATAAATGTGTTCCTGAGTCAGAGCTAATAAATAATATTAAAGTTAAGCACACTTTTTCCACATTTTATAATTCATACACAAATATATGAACGCATTATGTTTTTGCTGACTTTTTGAAGCTAAACACATAATATTGAAGATAAGCATTTCTTTCTTACGATTTGGGATGAAAACAGATCAAAATGAAATTCTCAAACAAAACAATATGTTACAAATCTCGGTATAAGTTATCTTTTTTCAAATAAAGAATAGAGAATAGTTTTCATATTCATTATTGAATAATTTAATCTTTGAACACAACTATTTCAGAGGATAGTAGACTTAATTCAAAATAGTAATTACATTAAAGAGAATTATATTTCAATATTTTTGATGATAAAACTATCAGATATAAAACTCTTAATTAACTGAAATCTCTGTTGAACTAACAAATTGAAAAGTCAATTAATATTATACTTAAACCTATAAACTATTATTTTGAAATCGGGTCACTTTACTGGCATTCATTTTAAAGTAAACGACCCTTTTAAATCAATATATTTCTAGTGAAAAATGTGCAATTTTCATATATTGAAGAATAAAAATGAACCAATAAATCGAATTAAAAAACCCCAAAAACAATGTGAATTTCAATCACTGTAAGAAAATGCGGAAAAGACAGAAGAAAATATTAAATAATGATATATTAATAACTTTATTCATTTGAACTGATATATAATTAATCGCATTAAAAATATGGGACATTATTATTATTGTGATAAAAAAAAACTCATTATATTATGCAATATAAGTTAAACTTTGAAAATTTTATAACTTATTTGGTAAACAAACATAATAAGTGTATTGATATATTGAAAGGACTTTTATGAGCATAATAGAGAAATAGTAAGAAAAACACGAAAAGAGAAGTTCAGATCAACTTAATTATAGATGAAATAGAAAAACGAATGAACACATATGGTCACAGAGACTGTATAAAGACACATACAAATGAAAGGCAAGATAAACTATTATTCTATAGTCAAATTCAACTAAAAAAATATTGGACTGAATATAAGAATGAATACATCATCGCTTATGGCTATGAGAGAAAGAGAAAATTCATTCTTGAAGAAAAAAAGCCAAAAGCCTTCTGGTAAGCAAAATGAAAAATCTAAGTCTAATGTTAGTAAGAATAAAATCAAATATTAAAAAAATAAGGGCTACATAACAAAGGGTCAGAAGGATCGCGATTTATCTAAAAGTTAACACAATATAATAGAATCGGAGATTTGAAACAATATCTATGTTTTATTTTGCATAAAAAATGAAAGATAATTTATATAAGAAAGTTTTATAGTATATCATAACTCATAATTTTAAGGGATTTAAAGCCAATTTTTTTACTTTTACGAAAATTCGCGATTTTAAGAGGTTTCAGTTCAATTTTTTTTACGAGTTTGTCTAATGAATTAGAATAAAAATACTCAAAAACATAAGTAATGTCATTAGTTCAGTATAAACACTGTTGTTTTGAAATTACTTTGAAGTCAATTGAATTGAATTATGTCTATTTTTGATCAATCAATAAGAATGGATCATAACGTATGAGAGATCATAATTGTTCAATAGAATAAGATATATATTTTTTGATTCCTTATGCTCTAAGTAATGGATGTGTGCAATAGTTTATAAATTTCAATAAATTGGATATTCAATACAGAATAACACTTAAACGCTGTTTGACTAAAAAAGGTTTGGTGCGTAAGTATGCCAACTGAGAAGTAGAGCACCCCTGGCTTATACTTTGAAAGATTACCATATTATCGTATTTTCAAAAACTCATGATTTGAGTCTCGAATTGAATTTCTCGAAAAGGATTGCAAATATCTACTCTTTAGAGCATAAGAAATCGGAAAATATATATCTGATCCGTGGGAAGGATTGTACTCATGCTCACACAGAAATGTATTTAAATCGAATAGTAAAGCAGTTGTCAAATACTGGTATTTAAACGGGAATATATTGTATATAACACTATGTTCTAAGGGGTGAACCCATAAATCCCTGTGAGTGGTCGACTGCCTAAAAAAGATTTATATACTCAAAAAAGAAGAACATATATTGAGGATATTTACAGAATAAGACAAAGCATTAGACAATAATGTGAGTTTAGAAGTATTAAAGTTAAACCGTAACCATGACTACAATTCAGTGGCGTAGACTTGACTTCACAGAAACTATTCAGACGAACGGAATCAAAAGAATTTTTCAATTATTATAAGTGAAGTCTATTGAATAATGCGTTAAAATGAAAATAATTTTTTCGGTATAAATTTTACACAAGTTTTAGAGAAGAAAAACAAAAGAAATCAATAACTGAAAGTTAATCTTCTTATTCCACATAATCCTTCATTTATATTTAATCAGAGCTTTTATTTAATGCGACCACAATTTCAATTCTTTGTGTCACTTAAATGTCACTTTAGAGTCAATTTTGTATAATATATTTTCATATATGAAATATTGATCTTTACGATATTTTTCAAAAGGAAAACTAAAAAATTTAAATAAATTATAAACTGATGAAATTTAAAATGACCAGAATTTCTAAACTGAATTTAATTTATTTTCCAAATCTAAAGTTTTTCAGGACATCTCAATCAATTATTTATAATGACTAATGAACTCAATCAGTTTTTATTGATTTAACTTAAACTTATTCAATAATAAACTATTTACACAATCGAAAGTAAACTATTATTTAAGTCATTATCAATATGAGTATAAAATACTGAATTATTGATAGTATGAGTTATAATAATGCTGTACTTATTTATATTTGTAAATTATAAAATATTATAACTTATTTTATTCTATGAACAAAAAGAGAAGAAAAGGGAAAGTCTAACAGTGGTAACTACTGTCTGGAAATATGAGTGAGGATACAGACATTCGTGTTGAATAATATTAAAGAGTGTGGTAAATAATAGTGAGACATTTCCAATCCCTTTATCTCCTGAAGCAGAACACAATTATTGTCAGAAAGCCTTCAGAGTAACAAATATTATCTATTACTGCAATTTAATTGCATAAAATGATATTCCAAACATTCAAATCTAGAAGATTTATGATTATCATTGAAAACTATAGATCGTTTACGAGAAGTAAACTAAGTTATTGGTTTATTAATGAAATAAATACATCCTTTGTATTTAGAACTCAAATGCAGTGAAGTTGTAATTATTATTGTATAGTTTGTCTGATTAGTTAAATATTTTTGATTCATAGAAAAGCTGACATAAAAAGGTAATCTTTTGAGGATAATTTGAAAATTTGGTAACACAACAAAACAAGTTGAATTAGTGATATATAATAATAGTAACAAGAGTATAGTAAATGTAAGCCATCTCTATCATGCATTTGTGTTTACAGATTTCTCTATCCATATAACCTTCGGGCAAATATACTACGATTCAATACAAACGCATTAGAAAGAGAATATGTGAATGCATTGATGTGGGAATAAGAAGTTGAGTTTTCTAGTATAACAGTATATTACTTTACAACAGTATTGTACACAATGTTAGTGAAGTACTTATAAAGATGAAAAGAAAATAGAAGTTCTAGAGACAAAATACAGAGCAATGGAAATATAATACAATATTTGGACATTGAAAAAAAGATATACAAAAATATAAATATAGAGCGAGACGAATGATGTAAACAGAGTATAAACAATGACTATTTTTATAAGAATAAAACAGAATATCTTTTATATAAACTTTAGGCACACTTGAAGTGAATTTTCAAGTTGAATATTTTACCACTCACTCAGATATAAAACTCAGACAAGAGATAAAATTCAAAAATATTTTGCATATTGCATAACAGTAGAGGCAATTCTAAAAATTTGATACAAAAACCTACACAAACCAAAGTATTATAAGTTACCGAATTTTTAAAATATGTAATTATTCGCACAAAATCATTAGGATATAAAAGGTGAGAGAATAATATTCACTTGAATGTGAGCTAAAATGTGGTGTTTCTTATCGAAACATTTCATTGAGCAGTGAATAAAATTGATATTTGTAAATATATTAAGTAAACTAAAGTAGACTGTATTTATGTTATAATTTTATTTGCAAAGCAGCAGCTTGTTATTACCTCCTCTACATCAAAAATCTTTGCATATGATTCTTTGCAAAAGTAGAATAAGTAATTTATTTAGTGCTCACCTCTATGACGATTCGTCTGTTTGTCAAACATCAACATCGCATCTTCAATCTGAAATTAGATCATTCAAAATTAGAAACTTCTTCTCATATGTTAATTTATTATAAAATTTAATGAAGAAAATAAAAATTAAGGTTTTATTCTTAGATCCTTTCTATTATTCGTAACTATTATTAATAAAATTTAATATCAGTATAAATTTCATTCGCTAATTAAGTTTTATTCTAATGTAAAGAGAAAGAGACAGAAATGGACAGAAATAGACTGAAATAAACTGAGAAAGATCTACAAAACGTGCATAATTACAGCTTTTATTAAACTAATCTACAAATTCGTGAAAAGGAGAAAAAATCACGAATGAAAACTATTTTCTCGTTAGAATGAATGCATTTTTATATTTTTCCAACTCTTAATCTTTCATTTTGAATGAAAAGTTATTATCAAAAGTGATTCATTCACTAACAAATCACTAGTTATTATTATTATTAATGCCTTGACTTTTGCACTCATATAAAGCATATTGTGAAAAATAGTGCTTCACTGCAATACATTACTGCATTAAAGTAGAGCACATATGAAAAACATTCATGTCAAAAATGACATTATGAGCGCTCCCAAATATTTGCATCCTATGCACTTTGTTCTTTCCCCTTTCTTAACAATTTCATTTTGCATATTGTGCATATCGTGCAAATTATTTTCGCCGAACTGAGTCTCAGTTTCATTTTCTAACTATAAGTATCTCGACTAATATTAATACTAATAGCACCACAGCTACATACTCTCTATAACAACTAACTCTTACTATAAGCACTTTTTGCACTGATTTACGCTCAAATGCCTTTTATTTCTTTGCTATTAAATGCAAATGAACTTAAATATTGAGTATAAAATTTAAAATGAAACACAAAGATAAAAACATTATTAAATAAGTTTCTATAATTTTGAAAGTTTCAAACTTTAATTTTATTTGAACTAAAATTATTCAAAATTGTTGTATCTTTAAATCTGAATTTTCTTAAAAACTTTTCCATAAACGCCTATTACTATGATTAAGACAAATAAATCTTTTGGAGATACAGTAATTGGATTAACAAAATTATTTGTGAATATATTTATATCGATAAATTAAAGTATTTCTCAGTCTATCTCTTCAATAGGAAATTACATCAAAACGATTCCAAAATTGTTTCAAATTTTCTAAGAAACATGTTATGCGCTCTCAAAAACTTAATAAATATTTTAATTCAAGTACAGTAAACACATTATGTGCGGGAATACATCGCTTATCATTTTCAATGTTTAATCGTAGAACTTCACTTTGACTGTATTACCGGACATAATGTGCTTACTGTACAGTATGTAAAAATGATTGAAATTTTTCCAAATGAACATCTTAGAAGATGTAGAAAAATCTTTGCCCTTTAACATTCCTAAAAGCAGTTGTAATAACTGAGATAATACTTCTTGAAAGGCAAAGATTATATAATTTCAATTTATTCATGTTTTAATTCATTCAACTATTTAAGATAATTTCAAATTACAAATTAACCTCAATCACCGATAATTAATCAGAATAAATTGTCAAAATATTTCCAACAAACTTTATCTTTATCTAAACTTTGTTTCTTAAGTAAGAAAAATTATTTTGAGTAAACTTTATTTTCCCTCAAACCAGAAAATCCTACGTTTTTGCATATTTGTAAACTGAGTAAATAGTGATATGTTATATTACACTACTTTCATATATTCATTTTATTCACTATATTTTCAATATAAAATCCATTGATAGATCAAATAAATATGTCAGGCATTATATTTCAATGTTTGCGGCTTTTGAACAAGTTATCAAATAATACTCAACTTATTGCGGAAAAGAAATCAAAATATTGTATAAACTTCTTTAAGGCTCTAAATAAGTAAATGCAATATATTTTAGCATTAAATAAGAGATTCAAATAATATTTGCATGAATAGTGTTTGTTTTTAAGATTAATTCAAGACCTGATTCTTATGAGAGTTTATTCAGCTATTATTTTCATTCACTTTATTATTAAATTTAGACAATTTCTAAATTATGTTTCTGATTAAATCACATTTCAATGAATCTGAATGGCATAAAACAAACAAATAATAATAATAATAAAGCACAAGAAAATAAAATAAAATAAGGGAAAAGTAAAGGCAACGAAAACAAACTCGAAATAAATTGAATTTTTATTATGCATTATTTTCCGCATTTCACACTTTCTGCCCACCCCTCATTCTCCCCCTCTTTCCCTCTAAAGTCACTTTTATTCAAATAGCACGCAAATGAAGTTGAAATAAATAACTTGTAAGTGCATTCTTTTTGAGCGTTAGACCCATTTCAGACCATTTTATACTTTTTACTTATTCTTATTTTTTCAAATTTATTCTTTAAAAGATGGGCTCAAAGTTTTCCGCATGGAATCTCTCACTAAAATTAAATCGAACACAATTTACATCAGAGAATATATTAATGATTCGTATGAAGCTATTGTACAAAAAAGTGCGTAACTAATGACATAACAATCATTGTGTAACATAAACATAACTTATGAAATAAAAGATAAAGAAAATGGAGAAAGAAATGCGAGAGACGAGAGAGACTATTATTTAATTCATTTGATTTCAAACTTGTGAGATAGAAAATTGATACAAAAATTAATGGGTAAATCATTTTGTCTGAAAACGCATAACTAATAATTTAAATTTTAATGAGTTTTCAATGGAGAATAAATGTATGAAAATTTAAAGTAATGTTGAATAGAATAATGCAATTATAGCAAAAGCCGATGCGTGAAGTATTAGTGAAATACAAGTTTGGAATAAATGAGCATAAAGTGTAGCTTATGTACGGCTGTATTGCTTTTGTGCTAACATCAAAATTTGTATCATGAAATTCAATTATAATATGTTAAATCTCTACAATTGAAATATATTATAAAAGCATTGATAAAAAATTATTTACACTTACAGAAGAGATTTATATAACAATTTATCTTTAGACTAATTATAGTACAACTAAAAATGATGTTTACATTATGAAAATCGTGTTAATGACTATTTGGCAATTTGGGAATCAAGACTAAAACTAAACTATTGTTTACGAGAAAGTATACCTTTTGATTCAAGTCCTAAACAAACAATTGAAAGATTAGAGTCAAGTGACTCAACATTTTCTTGAAACTGATTCAAAATTCTAATTGAGTTCGAGTGTTTTCTCTAAAGAAAATCAAATAAAAACAGGGAAAAGAAAAAGTAGTTTAAAGTTATGCGTCAGAACGAAAAGCGATGAGAATTGAATTGCATTTTTGGGCGAAGAGTGAAACACAACACAAGAGTATTGGTTCGCCAGTATTCAGACTTCGCCCATTCCGGCCATTGATTGAGAAAATGAGCCGTGAAATTAAAGTCAATCCATTCATATTCACAATCATATAACTATACCTCTGTTTACAATACAAGGTATTAAGTAATACCACTCTTACTTGCAGTTAACTCTGCATATAAGTTAATGTAAGCCAAGCATTGTGTGTCCGCTTTTAAAAATGCTTCGTCACGAATACTAATGTGGTTCAAATCCGGTTTCAATAAGAGAATTCGCCGCAACAATAATCAAAAGAAAAATTTAGGAAAACGCGTCACCCCTTAAAAGGAAATTCAGAAAATTGCAAAATTTGAATTAAGATAAAATTCAGTCAATAAAATTACGAGTTAAAGCTAACATGTTTGATAATATTAGCTTTAATCACGATTTTTTTTCAATATTTTAGATAAGATATTGAAAAAATGCTTTAACTGATTCGAATGAATCCCATATCCCATCAAATATATAACTATCCCTTTTGTCATTTTTATTCAGTCTTTTATATCCCAAGTGATATTTTGTTATATCTGTCAATTTTAACATTTCTCTCTCTCTCTCTCTCTCTCTCTCTCTCTCTCTCTCTCTCTCTCTCTCTCTCTCTCTCTCTCTCTCTTACATAAGGGTATATAATATATCTTTTTCTCTATCTTTTCCCAATTTTCTTTCGACTGCATTTATTTTCTCGTCAATGCATTTGCAATCAATTGAGTTGAATTGTATCTCAATTTCCCTCTTTTTGAAGTTCATGTTTATAAACATGGCATCGGTTGGAATCATTTTGAAAAAATAGAGCTATTGAATAGTTGTCACTCAGAAAGACAGTTCATCTATTTTTAAGTTTGAATTTTTTATGGCGATAACAAATTCTTACTTTGTATGCGTTTATACTCGTATACGTGGGATATATATAAGTTATGCATAGAATATAAACGTATGAGTTGAGAGTCAGTCATACAGTATTACACTAGAGATGGGATTACGAGTATCGCCTCACCAAATATAACGTGAAATAAGAAGAAATGGGAAATTTACAAAAGTAAAGTGAATGTGAATCGCGAATGATAGTCCTTTTGGGATCAAATGCAAGACGAGTATTGATAACCAGTGATAGCACTCTATGAAGAGTGAGACAGTTTTCAGCATAAGAAGTACTGTGTGTTTTCTCATTCAAGTCTCTTTTGACTTTTGGAGATGTGTTGAGATTTTAGTATAAGACTTAACTCTAGTTGTCGGCAATAGAGAAAAAGTTTGCTTCAAATATGCTTTAGCGAAAAATAGAAATAGAAATGTATAAATAAATATATATAAATAAATAAATACTAAAGAGGATTTCTTCTCAAAAGTAGGTTTTTGTTTTGGTCAAAGCGGTCATAAATAATGATTTATAAACCTATGAATAAATTAGCTTAAATTCAATAGTAATCACCAAAAATGTAGAATCTTTCCTAATTTGTTCTATTAGTTAAAAAGTTCAAAAATTTCATTTCATTTATTATTAATAACACAAATAGAATACATTATAACAAATTATAAAATAAATATTTCCGAAAATGCTAAATTTGAAAATTTTTTATTGAGTATTTAATCGCCAAAATGGTTAAAAAGTTAGAGAGAAATGCTGTGAAACAAAAATATTTTTTGTCAAGTGATGCATTGCCTTTTGGTTGCATCAAAAAGATGGTAACAGTAAGTGCATGGCTGAACATTGCAACTAAACAACAAATGAAGAATAAGCAAAATAAGAGAGAAGGATCGTGAACAATAGGCGTCGGTGTATTGGGCTTGTGTTGGTTTTGTGTTGGGCTATGTCTTATGTGATGCATTGCTTCTCCTATTCTCGAGTTATTCTTCCTTTTTCTACAATTCACGTTTCCGTGACTGGCAATCGTCTGATGGCATCTTCATCGGTGAGCGAACACTTCTTAGCAAACAAAACAATGGCAGCTATTGTTCAATTGCAGAAAACAAACCTCAGTCATCAAATCACATCTGTTCTGTTCAATCGAATCACACCACAAATGCATAACAACTGACGCTGACTTAAACGAAAAGTCACCGAAATTTGATTCTTTACTGATAAGTCACAAAAGTTGAAGGAAATAGAAAGATATGAACGAAGGCTAACTCGCGATATTTGGCAACAAAAATAAAAACAAAAACGAAACTTTTAGAACCGCAGTAATTGTAGGAGAAGTTGTGCACAAAACTAAACCTAAAACTATAATCAAAATCAAACTACAATTTTTACTCATATTCAAAGTTATGAACCGTAAACCTTTTCAATGCTATCAATTTTTGAAGTCTAAGTAGCTTCAAATAAATCTTTTTGAGATCAATAAAATACATGTAAGCGAAGAAAAATATATTCTTTGGAGAAAGAGTCGTGTCTTCAGAAAGAGATTTTGGCGATTAAATAATGAGTACTAAAAACGCATTTCGTTTGTTATAACTAAAAGTTAAACAATAAATAAAGAAGTAAACGAATCCATTAAAATAGAAAAGATTTGATTTTGTTTATTATGTAAATCAATGTTCTATTTGAATAATAACATTCCACATCCAGTGTAATGATTGAAAAGCTCTAAATTCTTATAAATTCTTAATACTTATTTTTGCCTAAGTATCCATCAAAAGAATCAATAATAAAATAACTATTCAATTATTAATAAGATTTATTTGATAAATACTCATCAGTCATCACAATAGTTTAAAGTGTTTTGAAAATTTTGAGCTATTTCAATAAATTTATAAAAACAAAATGAAAAGATGGATGAGTATTTTGAAACTTGATTCAAATTTTATCTTATTTTATGGCATCTATCTTTAAATTGAGTTTTTAATTTTGGTTCTTCAAAAAGGGATACTTAAAATTAAAAGTGACTTTATATCTATAGATAAATGATTGCTATTCAATGAAAAAGTTTTATATGTTTAAATATCATTTTCATTTATTTCTAAATAATGTCATGTTTCAGTTTGGTTTAAGATTAGCCCCGAGAGTAGTCTTCTAGGGATTAGTGATGAGATAAAAGGTAGTTTATGTTTGCAGCATAAGTTATAACACCATAACAATATATTAAACACTTGATGTGAAAACTTAAAGAGAATTCAATCCTGATATAAAATTAGGTGAAAGAATTTGGATAAATGATCTCACAATAACTTTAGTATGCATTATAATTATGAATAAGGAATATCCAGATTATTAATGAATACGGTTAGAAAATTGAAAATTCAATCGATAATTTTTAACTATTTTAGAGAAATATTTCCGTTTTTTCAAAGAGAGAATTAATTAATATTTCTGCATATTTTTATGACATGAACACTCTCTTGTCATAGCCATGAATGAATTTCATTTGGGTTTTGGAAAATTCTATCAAATTAAACCTCAAACACATCTTTTTAATTGATTCAATTTTCAAAGGCACTGATTTAACTTTTCGAGACATCATTTTGATATATTTTTACCGCCTCTCAAGATTTGGTTTTGAGTTTCAAGATTTTGCAGATTTTCTTTCAACTCAAGATTTCAATCAGATGTAACTCTCAAGATTGGTACCATTTCCATTAGATGGTATAACTGATTTCCTAATTTCGGATACTCTTTTTGAAAATTTTAATTATTGATATATCAGTCCTATCATATTTAATAACATTTAACAAGTAGAGTAGATATTTTCCCTAAAGTTCAAATCAAATATTTCCAAACTCAAAAAATCCCGTTTACTTTCTGACCCTTTTCATCTCACGATACTCTATAGGGATGGGTTTGGGAGGTATTCAACAAAATTTCATTGCACTTTCATTTTTAAAATAAATGGCAGGTAAAAGCATTGGTAAAAGTTGATTGATATAATTCATATGAATAATCGGTATGAAGTTTGTTTAAATATTTTAAAACATACATCTTAATTTTGAAATAACGATACAATACTGTATTTCCCCTAAAACCCCTATTTTTATCATAACTTCAAGATAAACTTTCGTATCGCTACCCAATCCCAAGACGCAAAAATATTTAAATTACAATCCAATTTCAACGCACCAAATGGAAAATGTTTTATCAAATCTTTTAATAAGGGTTGCATTTGATTTTTCGATATTCAATTAGAGAACCGCAATGATTGAATAATAGGTAACATTTAGGTGTTTAAAATAACTTATTAGGTCTGATGCATCTATAGTTCAATACAAAAAAAGTTAAAGTTCAAAGAATAGTTTTTTGAAAGTATTGTGAAAAAATTATACAATTTTGGATTCAACATGTAAATTATTTATACTAATGTTAGATCTATTGTCTCTAAAATAATTTATCCAACTAGGATATTTAGAAACAATTGGAAACAAGACGAAAACTCATACAAAAAATCTTAAATTTCCAATTTGTAAATTATTTACAAATGTAGATTATCAAACATTATGTTTAAATATTAAGGGTTTCTCTTTAACGAAACGATTTAAAAATATTATAAATTCAAAAACTGAAGCTAAAAGTACAGTACAATAAAGAACAATAAAATCAAAAGTTGAAGTACAGATCAAAAGCTTCGTAAACGGACTAATTTATTCTATTGTATAATATTTCTCAATGAATTATAATTATTAAAAAATAAATACTTTTAATAAAATTAACAACAAATAAGTTTTAGCTTTAGTATAGTTTTGAGAAACTGAATGATATAAAATTCTTTTGAATGGTACACAAGAAAATCGTTTTTTACAACAACAAGATCTTATTTTAACGTAAATTGTAATGAAAATAATTTATAGTAAACTAATAACCACTCAAATGATTGAAAGTGATTGTAAAAATACAGAATATTAATTTAATGGCATTTAATGAAATGAAAGAATCAATCGAAAAATATTCATTCGTGAACTTTTTATTTATTCTAAAAGACATTATTTAAATGTTTGAACAAATAAATAAATTTTTATATATTGTATGTGACACATACATCACAGTCAAATAGTAATAGAAGTAAAATAATAAAAGAAGTAGAAGAATAAGAAAAAATGGGAAAAAGAGATTCTTTAGGCGAAAACGCAAAAGTCCTACAACACAGCACACATAGAATGCATATTTTTCTGAAAGCATGTAAGCGCACAAAATTTTCTTGTATCGATCGATTTTTCGTGTCTCTTCGCTCAATATGATTTCGTTTTGTGCTACCCCTTACCCCCCATTCCCTTCACCATCACTTCATTGCTCTATAATATAATCCAGTGTTATTATCGCATGCAAATGTTGCTACAGTAGCACTAGTAATACTGACTCAATAGAATATTGAGGCTTTTGGATCCTCCCCATCTCCACATTCAAAATACTTATGTAATCTTTACCTGAATCAAACACACAGATACACATTTTATAATGCAACTACTTTTAAAACTTTACTAATGCTCTTCATTAAGAACTATTAATGAAAATTATTTGCTTTTTTACTGAATGAAAAATAGATAGTTTTACAGTTTTATAAAGTCTTCAAATAATTTATTCAACATTTTTAGGTTTTTCTCTCATCATAATGATCACAAACACGCTGTTTTACAACAAGTTTAGGTCAATATTAGCTTTTCTTAATAAATGACTTTCAAGGAATATCAGAGTCGAGTGAGAGATACAATTAATATGAAAACGTGAGACTCATAAAAGTAAAAAAAAGAGGAAAACATCAGATGAGAAAACAGTGATTGTTGAGCAGAGATTAAGGCGAAAGTAGAAGAGTGACAGTCTATGCGATGATGCACTGCAAAAATGGAAGATAGGAAATGGTTGTGTTGAGGAATCGTAATGCAATGGGGGAATTGAGGGACTAAATCATAAACAAATGTTATTGCATTTCACCACAAACAATATCAGTGATATCTCATACAAAGACTCGACTTCTTTGGTCTTTAGGATTAGAGTGTTGTCATATTATCATTCCTGATATTATATTAATTTAAGTCTATCACATATGAATGATATTCTGTCAGAAGTTAGCTTTCAATATTAGCAACGATTTATGAAAGATTCTATTTCTCGATACTATTGCCTGTTCTACTTATTCAAAGAAATATAGAGTATTCAATGTTCCTCACAATCAAAGAATAATAAATCAATAAACATTCTCTATTCTTCTACGAGTTATGAATATCTAAGATTATAATTACGAATATGTTTGACTCAGTATAGAATAGTACTATTATTGTAGTGCTTAACTAATAATTGTGCTCTAACTTTATGTAAAAGTAACAATATAAAACCTTTCGATTAAGGATTTATTGATTTGAGAATAATGTATATATAAAGTGCTATTTCAACGTTACTTTTATTTTCTCATTCAAATTGTGATAAAAGCTATAAAAAATGAAAAACAAAAATATGGCTACGAATCAATTCTTTAAACAAACAAAAAAGAGCAAAAAGGACAGAAGATTTCGCATTTATCAAATTGTACGCTAGGTTAAAACTCTGTAAGTGACATAAGATGAAAATATTCGCTTGAGATTAGTTTTCAGTTGGTTTCAATGAAGTAACACATTTTATACCCTTTTCCAGTTGACTTTGAGAACACTAGAATGGCATAACTATTGTGTTATCAATTGTCAATTGAAATACATTATGGTCTTCTAATATCATGCGCTCAAATAAGCATTCATGCAAAGAGTAGGACTCACGAACTTCATGGATAAAGTAATATTATGGCACTGACCAATAGTCAACACCAAATATTAAGTAAAGAAAATTATATTTTCGAACAAAAAAATTGATTCCGAAGTGATGTAACTTTGAAAATTGAAAATATGTCAGGTATAACGACTTAAGTTACAATTTTACTCAATATTTATTATAATTTATTTGAATAGATTTAAATTGATTTAAGTTCAAAAAAGGAATAAAAAAGAACGGATTTTAAAATTTGTAACATTTAATTTTAAAATTAGACTATTAATTCTGTTTATGCAGTAGTTGGCTTTAAAATGCTTTTTTCTAGTTTTTGCTCTTATGTCACATGAGTCGTTATTACATGACCTGTCAAATTATGCATTAAAGAAAACAGAATTTGCAATAATATTGAGCTAAATTGAAGTGGTTTGAATTCTGTGCAAACTGAAAATATCAAACTAAAATATCGAGGAAATTATTCTATTCATATTCATTGAATCATTCAATTAAGATAAAGATCTCTTGTCTTTTGAAAGACTGTTCGCAAAACCAAAACCTTATTATTATAATATTTAGTCAAACAATCAAAATATGGATTATTATTATTTTTTCTTAGTAATTATGACAATACTTTCAATTTACTACATCATTATTATACATACACAGGTACCCTCTTAAAAGGTGGGGTTTAGCCGGCAAGATTCAATTGGGGGAAGTCAAAACTCATCGTTTTATGAGGAAATTTTTTCTAAAATTTTTCAATAAAAAATAATTGTCATTTTATTGAATTTTTTCGTTAAATTTTTAACATATAACAAGCTTTTGAATTGGAAAGAAAAAGACTTAAAGTTTTTTTTAATAAAGGTTTAATGTTATTTGTAATTGAAAAAATCAAAAGTACATTAAATTTTTATTGTCTCGAAAACTCTTAGAAATTTTTTCATTTCTTTTAAATTTTAATCAAATATTGTCCTGAAAATCAAATATTTCCCCAAAAAATCTTGGAGAGGGGGGAGGGGTAGATTTTTTAGCTTTGAAGGAAAGGTCAAAAACCACTTCTCCCTCACTTATAGGCTTTTTTAGTATTATATTAAACGAAACATTTAATGATAAATTCAATTAATCAATCAATAACAAGTTTATATTAAATGTGAGATTAAAGTGAATATTTGTAAGGTTTGCAATTCTATGATAAGAGCACGAAAATGATGACTTTCTATGACTGTTTGATTTTTTCTTTGAAAACATGCCAGTACTTCATTTAAATGAGAAACTCGAGGAAAAAAACTATTTGTGTGATCATCATAAAAACATTTCAAAATAACGAGCAATTATGAAAATAATACATAAGAGTATATATCTTAAGAAGAATATAAACGAACGTAATTTTTTTAAAGGCAAATTATTCTAGTTATAGAGTACTTTACAACTTAATTAATGAAGTTCTTGAAAAATATTAATGAGATTATGTTGAGAAACTACTAGAATATTTGAAATAAGAAATTGATTGAACTCAAACAAACTTTTATGCGATTCAAACCAACATTTCGAAATAAATCATTGACATTGATTCAAACGCTTGACAATCAAGTTATACCATGATGTCAGTCAAGACTTTAGTTTCATTTGATAAGTCAAGCGTTCACTTAAATCAATTCAATTGAAATTAGATTTAAAAATGATTTTGGAAAATAAATAAATCATAATTACTGATTGAAAAATACTTAAAAACTTAGATTTCATGCCATAAAGATTGTAAATCCCTTTCAACTTAACAAAAATATGAAGAAACCTTCTAAAAGAATAAATTTTTAGCTAAAAATATGATTAGTTGAAGTTCACTTTAAATACTAATAAACTAATAACTTATATTTATGAATATAGTATGGCAGACAAATCAAAATTAGTGATTTTTTAAGGTATAATGTAATTTAAGTTCGACGAGCATTCTAATAATTGTTATTAAATTACATTTTAATGTAAAAGTTATCTAATATTAGATAAAATGTCATAAAGTATAAATTCAATTTCAATTAAGTATATATAATAGAAAATAATGAAATCGCACTAAATGTTAATAATGCAGTATTTGAATGTAGTCTAATCTGAAGCCAATTTTGAACCTGTATCTGATAAATAAAACTACTTTCAGAATTTTTTCTTCTTTAATAATTAGTATGATATGAACAGTTCATTCAATAATTTGCTACAAAATTATGATTATTATACTAATGAAAACCAATTGAACTTATTATACTTATCATTATTTAAAAAAGAAAAATTTAATTTTATAGACGAGCTTTCAATGAGTAAAGAAAGAAACCTGAATATAAAAATACTAGTGTCTTATTCTATGGATTGAAATTTCAAAATACACGCGATTTCATAATAATTTGTGCATTTATTACATTTAATAACATTTAAATTGTTATCATTCAAATTCTAGTCATCGCATTGAATAGAATCATGACATCAAAAATTTGCATTAAAAGTGAAAGCTATAAAAAAAATTTATACATTTATTTATTATACAAACGAATCAGAAGTGAACTATTCTAAGGGCGGAGTATATTATACCATACATAATATAAAATATAAAAATCAAACGAATCTCAATAGGAATAAAATATTAACAAATCATTATAAACTTGTATAATAATAAAAATATGTAATATTTTGATCCAGTTTTGTATTGATACAATTTTCAATCCGAATACGAAGTATAAATGTGAGTCTAATAAACTTCAGCGGATTAAATAAAAGTCTTTCTGAAGTTAACAAAACTTACAACAAAATATAAGTTTCAAATAGAAAAGTCAAAGAACTACATAATATACATTTTCGAAAACCCTGCCCCAGACCATTAGTCTCTCATCTCTCAAACTTTTGCCGTAAATCTCGATTACAATTTTTCTCCCATTTCTCTTTTCATAATTTTAAATTCTAGTTTTGAATCTCATACTTTGTTTGAATGAAATGAAGCCAAAAGAGACTTCTAAAGGAGCGATTATATTATGCGCGAATTTCATACTATTTTTTTATTAATTTTTTGATTAACCTCTGTAAAACCTCACCATAACTACAGAATAGGTTCTTAAAATCAAAAGAGATCTCCAAAAAAATTTCAAGAGATTTGAGCGGGAGGCGGGGTTTCAATCGAATTTTGAAAATCAGCAATATTTAAGTTTTTCAAAGCAACTCAGATTTTCAAAAATTCGTATCTCAAAAACGGCGAGAGATAAACAAATTTTAATTTTTATGTCAAACTGAGGCGATTTTTCGACGTCAAATTCATTTAGGTTATATTTCAAAAATCCAATTTTTACGAAGAGGCGTTAAGTCCTTTATTAATATTGAAATTGTTAAGCAATATTGACGTGAAAATAGGGAAAAAATTGAGGAGTGAATTGCACTCAAATAAAAGGTAACATTCATACAGAAAGTACAGCATTATATAAAGTTAGACAGCGAAAGAAAGATAGTAAGATGCAATCTCTCTTTCTCTTTTTTACTTTGAAATTTTCATAGTTTTAGGGTTTCTTTTGACATGCAATGTGATCATTAAGACTTAATACTCAAAATGGATGAAGAGTTTTTTGCAGTAAAACTTTTATTCATTGAAATCATTTATTGCAATATGTATTTCAAATTTTTGACTATTCCAATGGCTAAAAGAAAAGAGAGCTTATTTTTATTATTGGTATACAATATATTTAATGTTAATTAACAATTTCTCATTTTCTTAATCTAAATTAAATCATAGATAATAAAGAATTATGTTTGTGTTGGATTGAGTACACTTTTCCAACTTTATAGCCTCTTTTCTCATTCTTTGATGATTTTAATGATATAAAATAGAGAATAATAGGACCGAAGCATTAAAGCACTTAAAACATTTCAGAGAGAAAAGAAATCAAACTCTAATTAAATTTGGTGGAGAGAGAATTGCATTTTTAGAGTGTAGTTCAAAAAAACTATCGTCAGTGCGTTTTTGGATGAGAAAATTGATCAATTTTGGGATATTTTTGTCTTTTTTGACTCACAATATGACGACAGCCGTTGGGTAAAAAAGTAATTTATTGAGTAAATAAAGAGAAGGCAATAATTACATTTTTAAAGAACTTATTTTAAACTATTAGCTTTATTTTTAAAGTTGTATTATATTTTATTAGTTGAACTCATACCTTATTTTGAGTATTGTATAATTATTTTGCGACAGGAATGGACAATGGAGTATAATAGGGTATAAATAGCACTTCGAAAATACCCCCTATACCCCCATCAACAATATATCAAACCAAAAACCGCAAATTGATTTAACCTAACTGCGTTTTTACCCATATTATTTCTATAATTGAATTAAATAATATAAATGAAAACTTATCGTCAATTGAAAGCGGGTACAGGTCTTAGATGTCCCCATCTTTCAATGTTTTGATTGTAATAATTATAAATGAAATTATACTGTAATTAATGAAAAAATGATTCTGATTCTTATCAACAAAAAGTTCGACTATGATTTCGTTCAATTTGTTGAAAATCGAAACCGATTGAATTCAAATAATAAAATTGAAAAAACTTTTCCTTAATTTATTTCGAGTCTTAACGAACAAGAAATCATAATAGACTTAAACCTAATGAAAAAATAAATGTAGAAAAGATTTTCAATTATAATAATAAATTATGGCCGAAGGATACGAATCTGCATTTGATATTAAAGCATATAAAAAACAATTGAAAGAAATTTTGCAAATATTCTTTAACAACTGAATGTTTGTATTATACATATGACATGCGATTTTGCAATTAAAGTTATGAGTTGTAGAGAATAAATATTTAGATGAATTCGGAAATTATGTCGACTCACACATGTTTAATAGAAAACAATAAATGAATGAAAAGCAAATTTTAGAAATGCAAATCATTTAGACCTTTATACTCATAGTCTGATAGAAGTATAAATTATTAAAGCAGCATAACTTCAAATGAATGATCACCAGAAAAAAGAAAAGAAATATTGAAGCAAAATATGAATCAATGAATTTTTTCTCGCTTTATTTGTGTTTCATTTCTAGTTTTTGGTGAGCATTAATACAGGAAATGAAATGACAAAAGTATTCTCGGTGTATGCATCGCCTTTTACTGCATTTTTTATGGCACTATCGACATGTTTTTTATATTATTATTCGTATCCAATCCAACACAATGTCTATCAGTAACTCCACTACTAAATGGGTGGATATTCTTTGCAATGCATGACAGAATACACGGACATCATGTCAGATACATTCCATGGTAACATAAAAAACATAAATCCCAAATACTTTTTTGCTGCATTACTAATTGATGGCATAAATAGTTATACTTTATTACTACTGATATTAAAATAATTTCACCCCAAAAACGTCGATATTATGAACTTAAAGGTATGTTGAATATGAACTTTGAACGCATTCAAGCAAAAGACTAATATATGAAATTATTAATATCTCATTACTCAAAATCACTCAAACATATTAATCATTCAATAATTTCTGCGACTAATGACAATTTATATCTTTCTTATTAAAAATGATTATAAATGAAACACTAAAAATGAGTTAAACTGAAGGATCGAATACTAAAGCCTTGAGAGTGATTAATAAATCTGATAGAATAGTTTCCTCTGAATTAAAATTTCTGTTGTTATCTAATAAAGTATCTAAATCTCTAATTTAATGAGCTTTTGAAATTTAATTGTTTATTGAACTCAACTGAAGCTGACAAACAGATTCATATACTAAATGAATATTTTGGAGGTGTGATTGTTATTCTAAAGCACTCAAGTTTCACTTGAAGCACTTCATTAATATAACTTAACGATATTATCATATTAGGATTGAATCAAAAAAGCACAAAAATTATGAAAAAAATCGCTAAATCACTGATATCTATTCTTTTATATGAGTTCTCACTAAATGTTATCTGAATAACTCTTTTATCTATTTATTACTACACATCACGTGCTTTTAATGTCGAAAGATAATAATAATTAGTAATGAAAAGGATTCAGAATCCAAATTAAATGGAGACCAACACTATTTAAGTATAATTTCAATATATTGCATACATAATGATATAATATCATAATTTAATGTTAAGCTTTAACTTTTGGAGCCGTGTAAGTACTTTTTGCAAGACTGGCTTTTCACTTAAGTCAACTTTAACTTTACATTCATTTTCTTAAATATTAATTTACGAGACAAACGCACGATACCATTCTGTATAAGTGTCTATATAACAGTCATATCAAGAATATATTATACACTTCAGTAGACGACCATTTATTATATTCATATGAATTATAAAACTAAAATGTAATAATCAAATAATGAAAATTAAGTTTAAATTTTTGTGAATTGAGATTAAATTTTGAGCTCACTTTAATTATTATTCATTGAGTGTAGTATCAAATCATTACTGACTTCAATAATTATCTATTTTTTATGTACAAGTAATAAATCATCAGATGTTGAAATTATTCGAATAAAGCAATTTGTGATTAAAAAATTTCTTCATTAGTAATGATTAGTAAATTTCTGCTAAATTCAAATTACAAGAAAAATCAATTAAAAAGAAGAGAAGAGTTATCAAAACAAGATAACAATGTTTCAGAGAGTATTCTTATGCGTAAGTGTAACATATATAAAGTATACTATAGTATAATATAAATATATTCTATCTTCTCTAATGGAATTCTAATGAGACCAAATCAGGGCTCACAATACTTTTCTCCCAGCAATTAGTGTTGAGTTTGATTTTCATACAAGACTGGAATACATCAATTATAAAAGAGGTGTTACACTTATCAGCTTAAAGTTAAAATTAAAAAATAATTTAAAAGTGTTATTTAAAATCGATGAAACCATTAACAAAAACTTTTATTCTATCATTTATTCAAAAACATGGAAAGATTTGATGAAATTTTTCTATCGATTATAATTTTTTGCATTGCATTAAGCAATAAATTTTATTGGATAATATAAAAGGATTTTTTCGAAGATTATAATATATGATAGACAACTGTGTTTGACTTGTCACCCATTCGATTGTTTCTTCTAAATTAGTTCAAAAATTTGCAATTAAAATAATGGGACAGAAATTCCTTATTAATTAATTCAACTTTGAATGCATTTGTTTTCAATCAGAACTTTGAAAAATATTTTTATTAATACAGATTCAAAATATTCACTTCAATATTCAAAATGCAAATCATTTTGTGATCTATCAATGATTTGGAAAAAATATATTACAACAATTGAATTACAGAAAACTGTAAACTAAAAGAAAAGTTTAAGAAACAAGATTTAGATCTTATTATGAATGACAGATTATAAACATATTTCAATCACATGTTAGATCTAATTCACAATAATTGTGAATTATTATTCAGTAAGAAAACTGCTTTATCATTTTGAAATTTTAACGATTCTATTCCATTGCATTAGGTTTTAAATAAAGCATAACTAATGATATTCATCAGTTTTATTCTTATTGACTCTTAATATTGAGTGTGAGTTGAGATAACATTCTCTGAAAGATGAATAAATAAATAGATAGATATAAGTAGAGCTTAAACTTAAGTAACAGTTTGCTAATAGAGAAGTATTTGACTTTTACTAGTAGTAAATAATGAAAGAAATCCATCGAAATACTAACAATGAAAAAGAAGTGTTGAAAAAGCTTTGATAAATATGTTCTTCTAATCTTTCAATTTGTTACAAAACTTATATTTCACATGTGTTTCACAAACTTTAGTTTTCATTCTCATAACGATATTAAGAATTGATATTTTGAATAAAATGAAATACGAATGCGTTATTGAATTAAGTAATAGAACAATATTCTGATATAATATCAAAATTTGAATTCAGATAATATTGAAAAAAAGTAGAAAACACTACAAATCTACTGCATATGTAAATCCATATCGACTTTTGTATATGGATTCTGTATAAACAGATTGAGAAATTGTCCATTTTTATAATATCTGTGTTGTTTATTTTGAATTTAAACATCTGTTACATTGCTATTGAAATGAATCTTATTTTGTATTATAACAAAATACAAGACTCGAGACTGTTCAATAAGTTTTATTTACAGATTGATTCAAACTTAAAAATCAATGTGAAATATATATAATAATGTTTCGTTTTGGAAAGAAGTCAAATGTTTTTATTCATCTAACATACATCTTGTATACCCGTTTGATATCAATTTAGCATTCGTTTAAGTCTTATTGGAATAAAAATAATAACGATACTAATTATTTATATCAAAACGAATAGAAAAATTATAGAAAGAATCGGAATTTCAAGTACATCATGAATCAAATTTCTTTATTACTATTGTATTTAAGAATTCATTTGACTATTGATTGAAAGTTTCGAAAAGTTTATTTCATACTTTTATTAATGAACTTTTCATGAGTTGCAGACCGAAGAAAAGGAAAGTAATACATAGTTTGAAAAATAGAAAAAATTATGGAAGAAATAGATAAGAAACAGTAAAACAGTGTTTCCACGACAACAAACTACAGTTTTCGGGTCGAATCAAGTCATGGCTTCTTTTCTAATATAATTATATAATGATATGTTCTATGCTCTTAAACGTTCAAAAACATATATTGAGTAAGAATTTTGCATTTCTAGCATGTGTTGGCTCTAAAGTAATACATTGTTTCGATATTAAATGTCATTAAATATGTTATGGCTTTTAGGGATTCAGAAATCAGACATTCATTCGATTATTTTTCCTGTACAATGGATTTAATTTAAAGTATTGAAAAGACTTCTTTAAGCCATTCATTAGAAGAAGAATATTTAGCTTAATTGAAATATGAAATGGGATTTCTTTTAAAATTGACAGAAAAACTTTTTCGACAAAAGGAACGGACAAATTAAAATCGACGACTTCTTTGCTTTTCTAAAAGGATACACACAAATACACTCAACACAAAATTACTTCACTAACAGAGTTAGAGTCATACTGACAAAGTTCGGAATGTATACCATTCAATACAAGCTTTACTTAGAGAACAGGCATAACTCAGATAACATCATATGTGAGCGAACATTAACAGTTGGATCAATGCATTCACAATTCCAATTCACCATTTCTAGAAAGAGAATGAAAGTGATAAAGAGAGAGAGAGAGAGAGAGAGAGAGAGAGAGAGAGAGAGAGAGAGAGAGAGAGAGAGAGAGAGAAATGAAGAGAATATACATTTTGTCTATTATGGCTTATATGACAGCGTGATTCCTAAATCAAACTGCGGCTCACAATTAAAGTGCAATAACATTTGTGGCCTAATACAAGCCCTGTTAGTAAAGTTATTCGCCATTATCTCATTTGATGCCCAACTTTGCCTCTCGTCCTTTCTCTTAGCGGTGGGTTTCTCTTAGTTCCACAATTTGCTAAAATAACGACACTTTTATTGCCCACTTAACAGCGTGTGACAAATATTCTGTTACGCGACATACATGTTACACACAAAACAGCAAAAAGAAAAACCGCCGATGAATTAATTTTGGATGACAGAAATGAATAATAAATTATAAACAAAAATAAGTTAATAGTCTTAAGTCGAGCTGAAGTTTCCTTTTGAGAAATGAGAACTGATCGACAAATTTTGAAATGAAACTATACTTTTTCTTCAAGAAAATTTAATGGATTTTTAGATCTGATATTAATTGTGAAAAATAAGTCTAATCGATTATTATCTAATTTTAATTATTCTTTGAAATATTTTTAATTTTTTTTTACCTATTCTTACACTTAAGCATGTTATAACTTATTTCTCATTTTTATGAAATAGTTTTCAAGTATTTCTATGGTTGTTAAACGCATGCACTTTTCTATGCCAGACAAAATTTATTTATGCCAAATGTTCTGTACGTGATTTCATAATTATTTATCTAATTAAGCCTTAGAAATAATTTTTTCTGGCACTTTGTAATGGAATATATTGCAAAAGCTATTTGAAGGTAAACATAACATTTTCAATCAATAACTATGATATCGTAAGCGAAATAAGTTTTGATTAATTATTTGGAAAAACAAATGTGAAAAATTACTTAATTCGCTAAACCATTGAGATGTGATAAGTTTATATGAGATGGATAGAGAAGGATAGGAGCTGTGACTTTTTGAATAATCATTAGACTAGTCATAAGAAATGTTAGACATTTTTTGGAATGTTACAAATATTCTGAACTTGTAAATTATTATTGGGGACCTTTTGTGACACTAGCGTTATGCTAGAAAGAGCTATCATTATGAAATAAAGCTAATAAATGAATGAAATAAAATTCTATAGTTTTTGATGACCTTTCAAATGAATCTTACTTTCGTATATGAAATAATTTTCATTCCATTATAACTATAACGAATCGTTACAATTGCAAAAATGATTAAATAGAAATAACTGATATAACTATTTTTTTGTTGCTAAAGCACGAACTGCTTATAATTGATCTGAAATCAGCTCAAATGCTATTTACTCAAAATGAATCTATTTTAATGCCCATCTATTGAGGAAAGACAAATGAAATTGATGAAAAAAATATTTTGTTTATTTCTTTCTGTGATTATTTTTTCAGACTTAAGATAATGAATCTTTTTTGAAAAGAATGCGATATAAGTTTTGATTTTAAAATAAATGGATCCGAATTTATTTAGATTGAAATTCAATAAGTATTTAATGAAAACGAATTACTATAGATGTGAAGCTATAATTCAGTTTCTTTTCATAAAAACAGAGCATCAATTCAAGTTTGAAGTAATGTACTCGTAAAGAGTATTAGTGCAAAAGTTAAACCTATTATTAATCACCAAATATGTTGCGCAGAATAGAAAAATTGCGGTGTCATTACTTTACTTTAAAGTCTAACCAGAAAAGTAACACAAAAATAAAATATATAAAATATTATTAGTATAGGACTTGCAATAAATCTTAAACTTGCTCTTTTGGTAAATCTTCAAAATCAAAAGTGGTTAAAATTGCTGCAAAAATGTTACCAAAAATGGGGGCCTAAGAGGGCAGCAAATGAAATAGTGTAATATATATAATAGTAATAGTATTGAATGCCGTTAAGGCAAGCAATAAGAGGGCCCAAACATCCCCATATCAGTTATAATTTCAATTGGCAATGATATGAAGGCATTGCAGAGAAATGGCAAAAAAGGCAATAAATTATTTGCTACTTTTACTCTGCACTCCATTGCAAAGATTGTTAGAGAGTATAACACGCCAGCAGTAAAGTTTGTTTTGCTTTCGTTAATACTGTACTTGATTTATGCCTCTATGAGTTGTGCGCCTTTCATTCAATTGGCATCACTGGCATCACCTTTAGCTCATATCAGTCTTTCATTTCTTAGTGAAACAACAGATTCAACACTAAAGCAAAGGACACACAAAACTGAGAGCTTTGCAAACCATACAGAAACCTATTAATTCCCTTCTTTAACGAATGCTCGTATCTAACCTTTGGACAAACAAATGAACCAAAAAATAAAGATTTCGAACTTACTCTTCCGAATTGTAGAAAATAATTTTTCACATCTTCTAACGTTGTGGGCGCTGATAGACCGCCAACGAATACTTTCTTAGTCCTCGTAACCATCTATTAATCAAATTTAATCAATTATTTTTATGTTATTTATAAATTTTTAATAAATATTGAATTAAATTAAATCCAATGAATATTCTCTCTCTGATTATATTAAAATTCTGATTCTTTTAAGATTATTATAGTTTTGTTCTATTATGAAAATAAGAAAACTTAATATTCATTGAGATAATGCCTCTTTGTTTTATTTTATGCAGTATAAGACTTAGTATGAGTTAGTATTATATTTAATACAATTGATGACAGTCCGGGCAGTTGTGTGAGAATTAAGCTGTTTAATAAAGACAATATTTACATAAACGAAACTCCATTCGTGTTAAATCAATAGATGTGACTGACATATAATGACACATTGTGTTTAAAAGAAAAGAATCCAACTTCTGGCAAAAATATTGCACTATGTATTGGATGTGTTGGATATGTTATAGAGAAAAGACTTTTTCATCCATTCAAAATGCATCCAATTGGGAAAAGGGGAGAATTACTGACAGAATTAAATATAGCAAATGAGTATCGATGCCTTTTATGTCTCAAATATGATACCATTTCTTGAGTTTAACCCCCATTTCTCTGTTTACTTCCCCGCCATTAGTCAAGTTTGACTGCAATCCGCAATCCAAGTACAATACACCTGCTTTTGCTGAACACAACATCAATGCGATGAGAAAATAATAATGCTCTGCAATGGGATAAGAATTAAGAGCAGCTGTGCCGCTACACATTGGTAGAGAGTATTACACATTTGACTAACACTACATTGTATTACACACTAAACTCACTTCAGACTATGCAATGTTAACACTAACAATCATTACAAATTAAATTCAGATTTCCTTTACTTTTTTCTTACATTTTATATAAAATTACTAATAATACGATGAAAACTAATTTTTAAACAAGAAAGTTTAAATGACTCCAAACATAAAACTTATGTGAAGTTCGTTAAAGTTAATGAATGAATATCTGTTATAAGGAGATATCGATACAAAAACTGAATCAAAAAAATTCACAGTTCGGCACAATTTCTTTGGATAGTTTACATGTTGAATATAAACACCAAATTATGATGAAATTATAAGTTGAAATAAAGCTAGTGAAACAAAAGCATAATCTCTCACAAAATTTCAATTAAAATCATGCAAAAAGTTTTGATATTAGAATACTTCAAAAGCAAGAAAGAGGTGAATATTTTCCAAATGCTTAATTGTAAACCTTAGTGAAATTAACATATTTATTAATATATTGTATCCCATGTTTTGATCCCCCATTGCATTAGATTCTGATTGACAGCAACAAACACCTCATATACTGAATATAAGCTTAAAGGTGATACTTTCTCAGCACACGTTAAGACAATGCAATGGAAACAAAAGGCAGAGAAGCAAAGTTCTAATATCTAAAGAGCTAATTAATGAGATGAGAATGTCATGATGTGGAAGACCAATCAATGCAATGTGAAGGGAGAATAGCGGCTGCGAGCATGAGAGGAGCAAAGATGTGAAGAGGTTGGAGAGGATTGAGAATAGAGAATAAAGAGTATAGAATGAGAGGAAACGAACAAAATAAACAAAGCGAAACTGTGAGAAAATGAGAACAAAAGCGAGTTTAAGAAAAACAGTTCATTCAGTCCATCAAAAAAGAGATAGATATACATACGAGAAGCAAATAGCTCTCAATCAACTCACAAATGGGTTGAGTTATTGTAAGTTACTCTACAAATGCACAGAACAAACATTCTCTCATTCAAAGTTCATTTGGTCTGCTTTCATACTTCTCTCTCTCTCTCTCTCTCTCTCTCTCTCTCTCTCTCTCTCTCTCTCTCTCTCTCTCAACTTTTTTTAGAAATAACATTCCGGTATTAACCAAACGAAAACATTTTTATCAGGTTTACTTCGTTTGATAATAAAGAGAACGCAAACTTAAATCATGGTTTTCAGTCTATTTTTGTTTATATAAATAGGAAAGGAGTCTCTATTCATATTTAGTGAGTAAACATGTTGTGCTAAGATATCGAAACACCAGTATTTTTATATGAATAGTTGATATAACTTATATATAATTTGATTTTCTAAATCTAATGCTTTAAAAGGATACCATATTTCACTACTTATAGTCAATAATATAGTAAATGTTAACAAAATAATAAGAGAATTGTCAGCTGAAACAGTTTAAATGTTAAGGACATGATATATTCTGGGATATAAATTGATAGAATTTTAAAACTGGAGAAAATCTCTCGTAATTACATTATAATCATACAAAAGTTTCTTATTCATAATGCATTTACATTATATTAAACTTTTATACCCTTTTATTTGCTACTTATTTAAGTAGAAATAAAATAAATAATGGTCTCTTACAATGCCTTTAAATCCTCTTTAGTATAATTTTTCGCGAGATGCCCATCAAAAAGCAAAGTAACTTAACATTTAATCCATTGTATAATAGGAGCCAAAACGAGAAATTCCCTTTTGGTAACAAATAGGGTTCAACAGTCATTAATTTTGCAAAACTGTTATCAAAGCGGTAGAAATCCTTCACTATTATGCTATTGCATTGCCTTTCATTCTGTGTTAATTCTGAGGTAAACCAATTAAATTCAAATGAACTTTCAATGATTTTACTCTCAACTTAATTAAAACATAATATTAAGAAAAATTGATTTTGTTGAGTGACGAAAAATACAGCAAAAATAATTCATTTCATTAAAAGATTCTAAAGATGAGAAAGAATTGAGAGAAGGGTTTATATCATGATAAAATAGCGCCCAATTTAATTCAAAGCAATCACGAAAGGGATGACGAGCTCTTTATTGGTTTTATCTTCAAAAAAGAGAAGGAAAAAGACTTATCTGATTGAAGGGCTTATGAACTAAAATGCAAGATTTAAAGTGAAATGAAGTTTAAAAAGTTATAAAAAACGATGCGTTTGAAGAATATTGAGTGAAAATGAAATTCTCTTTAATTTAATACTTTTATCAAATTTGAGTTAAGAATTTATGAACTGAAGAAAATCTAAAGGAATTAAGAGAAGTCAACAGAAAAATTGAATAAGAATATGTGATTATCTTTATTTCTATTTGAAATATAAGTTATCAATAGAATAAACTTCAATAATTATGATTCTATACTTTGACTTTCAAACAGCTTTGGATTGTAATAAAGTCTGCCTTTGAAAATAAAAATTAAAAATAATCGGAAAAGAAATGGAATAAAAATACTTATCGGCTTATCAGTAAATTCAATGATCTTCAAATACTTGAAAATATCCTCAGGATTTTTAGCATTTATTCAAAACTTTTAAAATTTGATCTTTTATGAAATATATCTAAAACTTTAATTCAAAAAACCTCGTATATAATTGTTTAAATATGATTTAGTTCTAACTTTTCATATTTATTTTATTAATACTTCTATAATAAAATTTTAGACATCTTATATAGTATTTAGAAAAGATAAAAAAATTTAAATCATGTTGTTTTTTGAATTCAATTCCTTAATCATTTTTCTAAGAATACGATCAACGTTTTTAAGATTTTGAAAATTTGTTTATGTAAGTTATAATCAGTTGAATTCAGTGAAGAAACTCATTTCAATATATAAATATTAATATTTTATTTGATCAACTCTTACTATTGCTAGTATTATATGATTGAAACATAAAAAAAATTCATTATATTTTAGTCTGTATTCGGAAATAAACTTGAGTAAAAAATAAAATTATACAGAAGTAATTGTGGATCTATAAAAATGTTTCACACGAATACACACTTAGAAATTCGCATTATATTAACGGTGGTTGCAGTCATGCAGTGATTTAACTAAAGTTTATTATTACTAACAACCGAAGCAGAATAAATTCTACAAAATTTTCTGACAGAAAAATTTAAGAAAATTTATTTTCGAACAGACTTTAAGAATGGAATTTGTTATTGTAGTGCACTTTTATATAATACCTGTAACAATCAGTAGCACTGCATTCTTCATGGACTTAAGAATTTATGTCTGATGTCTGGCATTTAAAGGAGCAAAACATAGAGATGGATAGTGTGTTGAATTGTGTGTTGAATTGTGTGTTGAACTGTGTGTTGTGGTCGCAAATATACTTTAATATACACTACTATAATAGAATAGTTTAATATTGTGCTGAAGCAAAAGGCAAGAAAAAGGTTCTCAACAAAAAATGCTTCAATGAGTTTAATGTAAAGTAAGACTTCATTATTCATTCAGTTCTTGATGTGCAATGCAATCAAATGTGTTATATTATACATAAAATATATCTTTCCTGATTTTTAGGCATCTCAATCACACGTCTCATATGCACACACATAGAATCAGTCAGTGTTCACCTTTTTAGAGTGTTTTTCGTTAAAATGTAAAAGAGGCACGTTTTCCCTCAACGCTTACAACTGAAATGCCTAATGCTTCCAATTGCTTAACAATTCACAAGTGAGACCAACACTACATAACAGTATAATAAAAGTTTATGTTATCTCAGAAAAAAGTTTTCAACAATTTTTTGATTTTAAACTTTCCTATCATTGCCTTTTCGTGAGAAGAAAACTTGAACTAAACGAATAAATAAAATAAAAAAATAAATCTATAGCACACTAAGTATTCGCCAAATCTTATACCAGAGAAACATATTAAAAATTGCTAAATGATGAAAAAATTAAATAAAAATTTTGCAGAAATAAAAAATCTGTAACTATTTGATGAGAATTTAGAATTTATATTCAATTTATTACAAATGGCAGAATAGGATATGGTATTCAAAAAGTGAGTGCAACGGCAAATACAATATAAGAAATAATACTTTTTTGGCTGGTGAACACTGCATCAGAGAATATACAGCACAATATATAATATTATGCAGCATGTGGTGCACGTTATATTACAAAACACTGCTTCTCTTTTTTATTTTGCTGTATTTTTATTTTTATTTTTTCTTCATATATTCCGTTTCTTTAACTTTTTGATTTTTCATATTTAACCAGTGCTGCTGTCGATGCGCTTGCCTTCAGTTTAAGTATTACAATAAGAATGAATTTTTTTAAACTGAGTTGTGAAGAGAAGCTCCAAATACTAAACTTAGAAGTAATTCCTTTTAAAGCGGTATTTGATATAACTTATTATATAGAATTGCAATTGAATAAGAAAAGGGTAGGAAACATACTGTACTGTATAAACAAGAACTGAGAAGAAAAAACGACAAAAATAAAAGTTGCAGTCAGCAGATTTGTGCCAATGCATTACTTTTAAGTTACTATATTTTTTAAAAAAAAGTGCTTTAAGTTATACTTTCTTAAGTAATATAACAGTACAGTTAGTGTGTAGTGTAGTATATATGTTAGGAGAAAGTTAACTTATGACTGCTTCAGTATTTGGGATGAAGGCCTAAATTGCATTTTTCATATCTGGAGGCGTTTACCAGTCTCTAACAGTACAATAGAATAGTTTCAACTGCAACACACTATAGATTAAGGCATTGAAAAGTAATACGATGGAGATTTAGAAGCAGAGAAGACATCCAGTCAAAGGACTTTTAGTTCTCTAAGAATAAAGAAACTAAACGATACCAAAGCTACTCGTTTTTTGCTAAATAGCAATTCATCCAACTATATATTCGATGTAATATAACAAAAATCAATGCACTCTCCCTTACTTCAAAGTTGAAAGAAGAAAATCGGGACCAAGTTTTAGAATTGTTAAAGTATTATACAGAGAATATTCACTATTTTAGGTGCATTACTCTGTTTTATGCTGTTGTTGATTTGGGGCATACAATTCTCTACAGTATACTTTTGTTCGTTAAGGTTTTGATGCAGTTTTGAAGTGACATTAATTATTAATGAATCACGAATTATTTATTATAAGCCCTGTATTTTTCGTGATCGACAGCTTCGACTAATAGCACTTTCGCCTTATTAAAAGATATATAACTTAAGCTTTTATTCAATCTCACAGAAAATATATTAGTCTTTCAAAAGATTCATTTGTCATCCATTAATCTACTGTGCAATTAATAAAAATAAAGTAAATACTAGAATCAATTCTTAGACTTTAAGTTTTTTGAATTAATGAACATGAGTTATTATCAAAGTTTTTTTTAATTGAAAGATTGTGAGCTCTCTCAGAATTAATTATTTGTGAATTGAAGAAATTTTGAGATAATGTAGAGTATGTAGAGAGCTATAAAACATTATTTATTTTTTGAGTGAAAATATTTCTATAGAATGTTCAAAAACATCTCTAAACAGATTTTGAGTTGGATTTTAAGTAAAATTTGAAAACTTTTATTTCAATGTTTAAGAAAGTAATATTTATACAAAATCAATTTATTTGAATATTTGATTGAATAAAATGTGTATTACTTTTACTAAACAAAAGATAAGATTAATGCATAAAATTGAGTTATCTTTTAATGAAAATATTTGTTTTGATTCTAATAAACTTGATATAAGTTCAGTCATTAACTCGCTATCATTTAAAAGATCGACTTATTTTTTGTTTAGTACCACTCATTCGAATTAATTAATTTAAATAAATTACTTTACATAAAAAATTCTTAATATTATTAGTTTTATAATTAAATAATAGAGATGCCAACGATTTTCACACTCTCTATAAGTATGACATCACTTGTAACTTAATTAGTTTTGAGTTATTTAGTGTGAATTCTATGAATTTGGATATGAAGTGCTAAATACTTTAATCTGACTTTTCTGAGTAATTAAAATATTTCAAAATATAAAAATCAAAACTGACACTAATATAAGCAAAATGTAAAGCAATAGTTGTGACACTCGATAAATTATTGGAAAACAAACAAATGACATATTATTTTTGTTCTCATGCAAGTGCATCGTCAGCACATCTTTTTCAAAAATAAGTTTATAACATGACGAATGAAATATATTTAAGTTCTCTTTCCTCAAACTTTGATAGTTTTTTGAAAAACATGCATTATTTTCTTTTTCAGCTTAAAAGAACTAATTATTTGAAGTTCATGTTATTTGTAACTATATATACCAAGTAATAAATATTTTTCCATTAAACAGAGGTTCAGATAATATTCTAATCACTATACAATTGAAAATCAATTCACAATTTGATCTTTAATTAATTATTAGATAAGAACGAAACCATAGATTCTAATAATGTCATAAATATATTGCATATACTATTTCATAATAATTTATATCGTTTGAAATCGTTATATTCCTCTTACTATGAAATTATGTTCTGTTTACTGTTTATTTAATCAAATCATAGAATATATCATTTGATTTTGAATGAATAAAATTATTGTTTATGAAATTTGTCCATTTTTAAAATAAATAATTGTTACATTCAATTAACACAATAATGAATGCACTCAAATTACGAAACTATCTATAGTTATAATTGGATCTATACATTGATTGTGTTATATTAAAATTTAAACTGTTCAAATGATGATTAATAGTAAAATCTGAATCATTCATTCTTTCAAAATGTAAATCGATGTCAAAATTGAAATTAGCATTTTTGCCCATCAGAATAAAAATTCTGTTTTTTTTAATTTATTGGTGATTCGGTTGAGTTATGCAATTGTTTTCATTTGAGAAATTTTTATATTTCAATATTTCGTAACTTAAAATATGAGTGCTTTTCTTCTATATATTTAAAGAGATATAAATAATAAAATACAGACCGTTTTGATATTGAAAGTCATAACTATTAGTCAAGTTTAACTAATACTAAGTCATTGACCATCACAGAAACAAATATGTATTTCAATTCTAGTACATTAAACTTCACCGTAAACTGGAATGCAATGCAATGAAATAAAATGTTATAATAAAGAATTTTCTATTCCTCGCGTGAGAGCAGAAAGTGATGTTTTATACAATAATCTATGATTGGGATGGATTTGGGGTTTTAGGTCTCAAATGTGTGTTAATTCATTTCTCATCACATTTCTACAGCTGATTAGCCGAACAAAACATCACTGACTATCATAACTTTGAAAGTGGTATTAGAACTCGTTCGCAATCACCAAAAGAATCAATTTTCCCAAGAGTAATATCGAATCAATCTTACTTCAAATTCTTTGACGCCGAATGCAGTTAATAGAATAAAATATAAACTTCAAAAGTTTCTGTCTTTAATTAATTTTTTAATTGTATTTAAAGTGAACAAAATGCTATACTAGTAGAAGCTTCTATTTTGTAAAAATTCTAAATATTGATATAAAGATTCATTTAATTTTTCTAAAAAGAATTGCAAAAGTTCGACGAATCATACAATTTTTGTTTTTGATTAACTAACTGTCATTAATTCGGAATTTTTTAAGAGCTCATATTGAACAGTTATTAGTATTATAGTATATATTCTGTACAACATTTATTTTCTTACATAGCATTCAAATAACTAAATTCAATGCCCAAATATGGGATCCCATTGTGTTTGAATAAGTTTCACACATCAGAATTCATCGATTAAATAAATCACACTGAATAACAAGGATTCAACTCAAAACACTAAAATTATAAATTCAATATAATTTTTAAAAACTATAATTAAAGTCATAAAAGTGTGAACAAATAACTGTTGATCTGAAATAAAATAAATCAGGTTTTCTGATACAGGAATTTATGAATTAATTGAATATTGCTTTTGGAATTAATATCCGATTCATTCAAATTGAGAAATGAGGCGATGGGCCCCTTTTCCACTTTATTTATAAGAAAATTCATATTCTTGAACTCTAAAGAGTCTTAGGTCTAAATATTTTAGATTGTGCATAGCGTTAACCCTAATAATTCCTTGTGTTCGATGCACTCCATTCCAAAACTTGACTCCAAAGAGCAAAATGAAATCAGAAATGAATGGCACAAACAAATTATAGTGTTGTTATGCATTGCAGGATATTTTATCAGTTAATATTAATGGAAAGAAGCAAAAGTATGAAGTTTCATTCAAAAAATATAATGTTTTGCATATAAATATATAAATATATAAAATATATAAATACATACACTCACATAATTACCTGCAGGAAAGGTTAATACAAATTATCATAATTTCAATGAAAGAAAATCAAATTAAAATAAATGAAATGATTGGGATTCACTTAGAAAATTGGACTTTTAACTTTTGAAAAATGAAGACAACAATAAAAATTTAATCAATCGTCAGATTTTATGATTAGAAAAATATTAATTTCAAGTCTAATAAGTGGTAAATTTTCTAGAAAATTTGTTTGTGACGAGAAACTTTCTAGAAAGCTCTAAAAACGATATTTTTGTTGAGAAGCTTACTCATTTATGAACACCCCCAATGGTGTGTGCCCAGTTAGCACAGTAAATTACATTGATTGAATTGATAGGATACGTGCTTTAATAAAATCTCATTTTAATGTAAATACCCAATCGAATTCCTTTTTACCCATATTTTACGGGCTAACGTACATAATTGTCAAGATTTATTCCCAAATTGAATCAAAACTTTAAAAAAAATTAAGTTCCAATCCAAGCTCCAAAATAAGTTAGATTGTGTTTGAAAATTCAATTTTATGTTTCAATTATGATAAGCAAATTAAAACTTACAATGAATTCAATTTTATTTTTATTTGAAAATTGAAAAGTGTTTGATTTCCTCTTTACTTTGTGAAACATCCATATAAAAAATAATAGTTTATCATTTTTATTAGGGTCTCAACGGGATGTTCATAATAAAATCATATTTTTACATGCATTAGACTAGTAATTTGCAAAAAATTTTCGAAGGTAACTTATAATGCGTATTATTCCCAACCCTATTGGATGTTCAGTTAAAAAAATTCTCTAAATTTAGAAGTTTCTAGAAACATAGAAACCTACATCTCTAATCATAATAGCAGTGGCGTAGCTAGCGAAGTGGCGAAAAAGGCCCGCACATAGGTCTTAGAAAAGTTACAATTGAAAGAAAAATTTATTTAAAATGACTAAAATATATCTTATTTATACTTTCATATTTATTCTTAATATTCTCAACAAAAAAGGTTTAATGACTAAATGAAGAATATATTAGCAAAATTGATAGGTTTAATTCTAATAATGAAATTACATTTGTATAAGTCAGTAAATTGATAGCCTCGTTAATACAGTACGCTATGAAAAAGATATGAATTATTGAAGCTTATAATGAATTAATTTAATGCAAAGGGTAGACATGAAGATTAACAGATAATTATTTTTTTCTTTAAGATCTTTTCGTCAAAACAGAAGTGAAGTGAGTCATAAGAAGTATGAAGAGATAGTATTTGTGTAGAATGAGTCGGGGGGAAAGTCTGATTCATGTTTATAAACAGTGATTTGGCTTTGTTTAAATTGCAATGGATTGCAAAGAGTGAGAGTCGCTCTTAGAAGACATTTCCTTTAAACTAGAAAACCTCTTCATTTCGCTCATTTCACATACTATGCGGCATATATATAAAAAATTGAAGAGATTCTTATCCAGCATAAACTTAGAATTATGCGACTCAAAGTCAAACAGAGGCTCATTTTACATCCGCGTTGGAGTATCTCAAGAATATAGTATTCCAAATAATAAGTTTACTTCTACGCTATTCTTCTAAATGTTATTTATAGTGACACCTTAAAGACCAAACTTGGCCCAAAGATTCTTTCGCAATCAACTATTTTTTGGTTGACTTTAGTTTTTCAGTCGAAGAGATGAACTAAATTCAATTTAAAATTGTTTGCTCAAAAGATTTACTGAAAAATCTAATGTAATCAAAATTAAATTCAGATTTATGTGATTGTGTAATAATTTGGTATTTGGCAAATTCAATAGTAAATCATTTTTTCAATTTAATGAAAGTGAACAACTGATTGATTGAATTTTACAATTAATGATTGAATCAATTTCAATCTTGAACTCTTTAGTATCAAAAACACAATCATTTTCTGCTAAAAATGTTCTGAATTATGTGAAATGTTAGACAAACTCACATTCATTAAATTAAAATTGGTAAATATATTGGTATTTTTTCGAGAACTATTTAGTAATTTTATTCCAGAAGTTTGAACTTTTATATTTGAAGTTTAGATTTTATTCAAATTAAAAAATATTTAAATAAGGAAAAGGTTTTTCCATAAATTCTAATCTAATGAAAACTTGAATAAATCGGAGATGATTTAACTGAATCTAATTGATTTCTTTGAATCTTTCAATTTGTTTGCTATTACATCGTTGTAGTTTTGAAAGAATCCCTAATTCTTTTAATGGTTTGTCAATTGTGAAAAGTCCATTGAATCTTTACAATAACGAACGAACTCAACATAACTAATCAAGACTATAGCATTCAATTATATTTTTGAGTTCCTAATGACTACTTTAAGTGTTTATGTTTACTGCTTTCACTTATGACATAATACAAGACTTGTAGACTGTAGAATCTTAAGACTAGCCTTTACTTGAGAATGGTTATATAAAAAGGGTTCAACTTTTTTAAATCTATTTAAATCTAAGATCATTTTATTCCTTTTTATATTACTGCTTTCAAGCAAAGTAGTGTCTTATGATTAGTGTT
>JAQFXV010000006.1:0-85870 GCA_034694065.1 Camisia spinifer
ACTCAAGAATACACACTGGAGTCAAACCTTATAAGTGTCCGTATTGTAGGTAATGTCATAATATATTTCATTTTTATATTAAGTTATAATTAGACTCCCTTTTAATTGCTCCTAATTTTAACATTTCCTGTCATTTTAGAAAAAGCTAAGATTTTATTCTTAGCTTTCAATCCAATTAAATTATTAGCCGTTAATTCTTATTATTCTGAACTATTTTTAGCTATGAATGCAATACTCAAGAAAACGTTCGAAAACATATACTTAAAACGAAGAAACATTCGGGACTTTATGTGTATCCGTGTAAACATTGTGATTATAAAACTAATGTATTTAATGATTATCGTAAACATATAGCAGAAACTCATTCACAATTATATACCGAAACTCAAATCGATTCTTTAGTTTCAAATCTTTTTCAAACCAACTCAACAAATATCTGAAACAAAATTAATATGAAAACAGGCAAAAGAATAGAAACAAAATTTTGAATTAAAACATCATTTCATTCATTTAAACATTTAAATTGAATAAAATTTATAAAATAGAAGTTTTTCTACTCATTCAACTGTTTCAACAAAACTTCAAGTAATGAAAAAGTTATAGATATTTAATTCAGATTTGAGTTTCGGTGATATAATTGTTTATATAACAGGAACTAATTATTTTGTTCGAAATATTCGTATGAATATATAGAGAGTGTATTATTCTTATAAATGTGATTTAAGTCTATAATCTATTGATAATATTTATAGTAAATTACCTCTCACTATATATAATACCATCCCTTAAACAAGTCATATAATAAGTGTTGTACCGGTAATAAAAAAAATAACCTATAATTGTTACATAAGTTATCATTAAAAACTTACACTTTTGGGGGACTTGAGATTAACAAAATCATAATCCAATATAATATACTACTAAAAACAGCTTCACTTCTGTGAGAGGTTAATCAAAATGCAATTTCAGTTTAACGTTATATCTGAATAATACTTATCAATCATTAGGATGTTTCGAACAATACTATAGTTGCTTTCAAAGGTTTTATTATTTTTAATGTCAAATTAAGGCTAAAAATTTAATATTGAAATTCAATTATTTTTAAGTAATTAAAAGTTATGAATAATTTGATGACTAAATTGTTTATTTATTTAAGTTTACAATAACTTCTTTAAATGAGATTTTTGGTGTTTAATTATTATTAATTGATATTTTCAATGAATAACAGTTTAATTTATCATTAGTTTAGTTATAATAAGTTTTATTTTATAAATATTTGAGAGAATGAGAAAGAGTTCATCAAAATTAGTGAAATCAAGTGAATCAAAAGGTCCAATACGTGCAATACATCCCTGGTATTATGTTCCCGGACGTAAAGACTTGACTGAATTAAATATAAGCTCAAGGCGTGAACGCGAAGCACAACAACATCAACAGTATGTCAATAATGACAAGTATTTTAATAAATATTTGGCTCAAAATCAAGTCTTTAATCACTGGAATGATAATAAAAGTTTAGTTAAAAATTCAAATAAATTTCACTCAAGTAAACCTCCTTTCGATACAATTGAACCAAAAACTGATTCAAATTATATCAGACGTAATAAAAAAATTGAGAAAAAATTCATTGAATCAGAAGAAAAGTTATCGAAAATAATGGTTAAGTTTAATAAATTGAATGAAGAGTACATTGAATTAGAAAAGAATCAAAATATTTTAATTTCTCAATTGATTGAATTGAAAAACATTAAAATATCTATTAATGAGAAGAAAGAGTTTTGCGAATTGAAAGAAAAGCGTTTGTTTTATGTTCGTTTTGGACGCGAAAAATTGAGGCAAAAAGTATTCGAAATTTGTAATCAATTGATTTGCTATAAGATTGCGATCCAAAGCATTCAATCACTTAATATCGGGAAAGAATTACTTAATAATGAAGAGTTTAATCAAATGTCAGAAGTGAATGAAAGAGCCATTAAAATACTCGATATGTACATAAAATTGAATCAGAACAGAGACACCGAATTCCAACTCATGTATCAGTGAGTTTTCCAATAATACTTTTATTTTTATTTTATTTAATGTTTAATTTATTTTTAGTGAAGAGGGAGAGAAGCGATGGCTTTCTCAAGAGCTCGAATGGAAACAAGAATATCAAGTTTGGAATGATTTGATGGAAAAACTGATTGATTCCTATGAAACCATTTTAAAAGATAAATTGTCTCATATCTTAACCGCTCAAAAATCATCTTTAAAAGAAAGAGAACAACATTTAACCGAATTGTCTTCACTCACAACTCAACTCAAAAGCGATCATCAATTGTCTATAATTTTATCTCAAGATATCAATACTTTTATTGAAAATAAAAATAAGTGATTTATAACTTATATTAACCCAAATCGATATTTATAAATAAATAAGTTTTTATAACAATTTTTTGATCTCAAATCAATTTTCCATTTTATTTTTCAATATAAAAATCTTTATATTTTGTACAAAAATTGTAATACTTTAATGTACACTATTTTGAAGATTCTTTTTGTTCAAATAAAGGATAAATTTTTATCACTTCATCCCATGTTTTTCTGCCATTAGACAGTTGACGGACTAAAAGTCCGATATCATTGATCTAAATAATGATAAGTTAATATTTAATTAAAATATAAAACAATAATTATAGTTGAAAGACATACCGGGGCTCTAATTTGTTGCATAGAATCCCTTTCCCTTAATGTTACAGTATTTGGAGCATTAAGAGTGTCGTGATCTATAGTAATACCAAAAGGTATTGCAATTTCATCAGTTCGAGCATATCTTCGACCTATAGATACACCTCTACTTCTGTCGACTTTATGCGAAACTTCATTCTCTGTTAATAATTCAGAGATTTGTTGGACAAAAGGTCCGAATTCTGGCTTATCTACCAATAGAAGTACTGAGCATTTGAGGGGAGCTATGATTGGAGGCAGAGATAGATATGATCTCTGTTCAGATCCGTCACGAATTCTGAAGTTATGTTCCCAAATAGAATACATAATCCTTCCGATTCCAAAAGAAGGTTCAATAACTCCAGGCGTCACTTCTTCGACGTGTATTGTTTTGGACGACCTTTCAATTAATACCATATCTTTTGAAATTTTAAAGTCTTTTTCGCCAATAGTTATCACAAACTCTCCATTTTTTGATAAATCTTTTTCATAATTTAATATTTGTTGCGAATCCAATGAATTCAAAGCTTCATTTATGAGCTTTGCGTCTGCTTTGAAAGTCTTTCCAATGATTGCTTTTTGTGGTAAGCATTCGAGAACATCCACTTGTTTTGGTTCCGAAAGCTCTTTTTCAGCCACAAGTTTAGTGTTGGTGGCCTTCGAGTGTTGGGTTAAGTCATAACAAGATCGATCCGCACAACCAACACATTCGACCCAACCATACGATGTGAGACACTCTGCATCCCAACAATCAGTGGCGTAATGAGCCATTTCATTACCCATATGTTGTCGAAATCGCAGTTTATTAGGATCGATACCAACTTTTATCAAAAACAAGTGTATTCTCGCAATAAAATATCCTAATGTTTGGTTTGCAATAGTATTGCTCTCAACCGCTTCTCCTATACGAACTTGTTCTGCAGACTTTCCATCCATTTGATTACAGGCTGAGTAAAGCATTACTTTTAGATTTCTTATTGAATCAAACTTTGGGTGAAGTTTATCTAATGGATCGACAAAGTGTTCGATCTCTGCCAAAGTGAACTCTCGAACTCTTATAAGTCCAGAACGTGGAGAGATTTCATTACGGAATGCGTTCCCTATTTGTGCGGCAGCGAAGGGTAGCTTTCGTTGATTGAACTCTAAGAGTCGTTTAAAGTTTACAAAAATTCCTTGAGCTGTCTCTGGTCTTAAAAAGCCTTTGACTGCACCGCTCGGGCCTATCGATGTACTAAACATTAGATTGAATTCAATCGCATCCGTTAATTCATTATTAGTGAGCGGAGATTTAATTTTATATTTTCTTAGAATAGCATTTATTTCGTCCTTTGAATAAGAGTCTAATTTAATAATAACGTCTTCATATTCTCGTTTCTGTTCTTCGGTAGTTTTCTTGTCTGTCATCAACTTTTCGAGATATCCTTTTATAAGATGATCTAATCTAAAACATTCGCCATTAACCATATCCTTAACCATTAAATCAGCGAATCTATCGACATGTCCCGAAGCTTTTAGAACGGGTTCTGGTGTCAAAACAGTACAGTCGACCTCAAGCATCTGCTCTTCCAAAACAAAATGATTCCTCCAAGTGTTCAAAACATTATTCTTCATCGCACAACCCATTGGTCCGAAATCGAATTGACCTGTAATTGAACCATAGATTGCAAACGACTGGTCGTAGAAAAATCTTCTTTTGAGCAGATCTTCGAGATTCGATCTGTCAAAGCCTGTATTCACTGCAGTCAACGATAACTCTTTATCTTCTAATAACTTTTTCCGAGCTTTTAAATCATTGACAGCTTTTTTTACGTCAATTTCAGAAGCATTCGATTGTTTTAGAGATCGAACGATATCTCCTTTTAATTAAAAATTAATTGATATTTAAGTTTATATTATTATATTATAATTAAAATAATAAAAACCTTGTTCTTTAACTGATTGTCGAAGTGGGTTCAATATTTCAGCAATTTTTGGATCTATTTCTGCCATTATTTAATCCAATTTTATTTTCTTCAAGTTTTAATCAGTTTTGAAAAATACTTATTAATCCAAACTTTATATGAAATGAAAACTTATTACGTGTACTCTATTTGTGGTAAAGAAAAAACATAAGTATTATTACTTATAGGACTCGTTCAATAACCTCATGAAGTAATTATTGTTAACACTTTAGGCCTCAATCACTACTTTAGAGTCACATTAACTTTAAATATTTGACATTTTTAAATATATGTCTGATTAAACGTAACCCATATGTCAATTATCTTATGCTATAAGTAATAGCTATTAAATTGTGGAACAATTAAATCAACAAAACTTAATACTAATTGAGATACTAATGAATAACAGCTCAATACAGACGATTACAAAAATTTATAGCAAAAGCATTGAAATTGCATGAGTATTACATGTGCTTTAAATGTATTTCTATTCAATTGACATAACTTCACATTAATTTCTATTCTAAAATACATTCAAATTTTTATAACTATTTAACAAAAATAATAAACACAAAATCTTACCTTCAATTAAGTTAATTATCGCTTAACTCAAACACTTTTAACTTAATTTTACTTAAGTTTAATACTGAGATTATGTCTCACTCTTCGATACATTAAAAGTACGTCTATTGAAAAACGAATAATTTAATACTTTTTAAAATCAATTCATTACGTTATTTATGACTTTTTATTTAAAAAATGATAAAAACTATTGTTTGATACGATTTAACGATTTGTTATACAAATAAATCCATATATTATATGCATTGAGTTTAGAAAATATACCGCAAATGGCGTTATAATCGAAAGTTTTCATTTATAAGTTTATATTTTATGACTAACTTTTAGTCTCCATTTTTTATTCAAGTTCTCAATTGTTAAGAAAGAAAGCATTTTACCTTTCATTAAGTCATAGAATTCTTTGTTTTGACTGTAAATTAATTTAATTGTTTGACTCAATCTATTCGTTATATCATTATTTTATTTTATTTACATTTACAGTAATTAATAATAAGGTATTTTCAATATAATTATAAATACTAATCATTATCAAACATTTAAAAGTAAAAATAATTTGATTAAACATTTGATTAATACAAATGAAAATGTAAAAAAATATTTGAATAGTATTATTAGTAATAATGGCGGACACAGAACAAGATTTACTCGACTATGAAGAAGATGATGAGCAAACTGGTAATGCAGTCGAGACAACAAATGCTACAAATAATAACTTAATTGAGACAAAGAAAGGCGGATACGTTTCCATTCATTCCAGTGGTTTCAGAGACTTTCTCCTCAAACCTGAACTCTTAAGAGCTATTATTGACTGTGGTTTTGAACATCCGAGGTTTCAATCAATTCATTCTATTTCTAGTTTATTATTAATATAAAACTAATTGAATTTATTATTATTATAATGAATAGTGAAGTACAACATGAATGCATACCTCAGGCTATACTAGGAATGGATATCTTATGTCAGGCGAAGTCAGGTATGGGAAAGACTGCAGTATTCGTTTTGGCGACTCTTCAACAGTTAGATCCAGTTGAAGGACAAGTGGCTGTACTTGTTATGTGTCATACAAGAGAGTTGGCCTTTCAGATCAGCAAAGAATACGAACGATTCTCTAAATACATGTCAACAATACGTGTTTCTGTATTTTTTGGTGGAATGAATATAACAAATGATGAAAAGGTTTTGCGTACAAATCCTCCCCATGTAGTGGTGGGAACGCCCGGACGTATACTTGCTTTAGTTCGTGGAAAGAAACTCAACTTAAAACATATTAAACATTTCATTCTTGACGAATGCGATAAAATGCTCGAACAATTAGGTATTTATTGCTTTAACTTTAATAGAAATGATATTTTTAAATATTATTTCAAATTCAAACAGATATGAGACGTGACGTTCAGGAGATATTTAAAGCGACCCCACATGAAAAGCAAGTAATGATGTTCAGCGCAACACTTTCTAAGGATATTCGACCCGTTTGTAAGAAGTTTATGCAAGACGTAAGCATTGAATCAACACTTGAAAGTGTTTACATCACAAACCATTTGTTTCACCAATACTACCATCAAATCAATCGAACCGATAATCACTTTCTCATAATGCCTTTCTCTTGAATGAGTGAATTTCTCTTTTAAATAAGATCTAAATTTGATTGAATTATGAATTTTCTATTGAAAGTTGTGTTCCGTTGAATGTCGGTTTGCATTGAGTCCTAATGATTGTGTTGTCATTAAATTGATATCTTTGATAAGTTGATAGTATTTAAGAAGACAACTAATGTTTTAAGAAGACGTCATTCTTTTAAGAAAACATCTATGGGTTGAATCCGTTCCTTTCAATGTTATCTCTTCTTTAATTATACCTATAAATGAGTTTTCAATCTTAATCATGCGATTCACCAAATAATAGAATAATATAACTGAGGGATGATTAGAACCGTCTTTAAAGTATCTTAATATACATCCTATCAAAAGAAGATTATTGAAGAATTAGTCAATAAATAACCTGTCAATTGATTTAATAACGCTTTTGCCACCCGTTCTATCAATACCTGCTATGAATTAATGGCTAATAATTCAATGAAATCGTATAGAAAGGGAAATGAGGGAAAATCTAAGCTTTCAATTGAAGAAATCGTTAAAACATAAATAGATTCTCCTAATCGTTGAAATGATCGCACGATTGGTTGTATCAGTTATTATGATATAACTTATAAAGTGATGGTTTAATTGGTGTCGTGTCTTATCTGTTCTCTTATTGCGATTCTCATGCAATCAATTAAAGGCCAATTTTGAGTTGAGACAAACGATGGACACGTATAGCAAAACTGCTTCAATATTTGTTTTCTTTAATATTGAGATTTAAATTAAAAATTTTTTACACATGTTTAGCCAATGGAAGTATATGTTGACGACGAGACAAAATTGACATTACATGGACTCCAACAATATTATGTTAAACTAAAAGACACTGAAAAGAATCGCAAACTCTTCGAACTTTTAGATGTACTCGAATTCAATCAGGTTTGGAGTTGAATAGCATTTCATTTGAACTATATTTTAATTGAAATCATTTATCAAAACAGGTCGTAATTTTCGTTAAGAGTGTTCAGAGATGTGTAGCTTTGGCTCAATTGCTTGTCGAACAGAACTTTCCAGCGATTGCTATTCATCGAGCGATGACTCAGGAAGACCGGTATTAATGAACTAAACTTATGAACATTTCGATCATTTATTAAGTTATGTTTATTTTTATCTAAAGTTTGTCACGTTATCAACAATTCAAAGACTTTCAAAAGCGTATATTAGTCGCGACCAACCTTTTCGGTCGAGGTATGGATATTGAAAGAGTTAATATTGTATTCAATTATGATATGCCAGAAGACAGCGATACATACCTTCATCGTGTGGCTCGAGCCGGAAGATTTGGTACTAAAGGATTGGCCATCACTTTCGTTAGTGACGAAACAGACGCTAAGATTCTTAACGAAGTTCAGGATCGGTTTGACGTCAATATCCCAGAATTGCCTGAAGAGATCGACATTTCTAGTTATAGTACGTCTTTTCGTTCTTCTTTTCTATTCATTATCTAATTTTTGTTTTTCTTTTGCAGTCGAAGGCCGTTAAAGCTTTTCACAGAAGATTTTCATTCAAATAAATCATAAGACTCAGTATATTGTCATTCAATTTTAGATTTGATTCACAATTTAAGCGCGTTTTTCATTTTGTTTACCATTTGATTGTCTTAATTATGATTAAAAAAAATTTCTCTGAATTTATTCATTTATATTTTGTTTTAAATTAAACCTGTATTTGAATTGCGAAATAGAATCGCATTAAATAAATCCATTCTAACTATTTATTGAGTCAATTAATTTGTTATTAAAGTATGAATAGCTTTGGGATATTTTTCACTTATTTGTCCATTAGTTTTGATTATAAAGATTATGTGAATCTGATTTGAATTATTAAATAGTTGGAAAATACCTTCAAATTCAAGGCCGGTTTGTATCCAAGGCCTGAACCGATAACCGATTATATGAACATAACTTGAAAATATAAATTTTTTATCTTGAGATGAGTTGAAAAGATGCGCATTATATCTGCCGCAAAACTTATTTAAACTGTGAATAAGTCTTGAAGTTTTCACTTCGTATTTACTAACTATAAAGCAATAAAGTTATCGAATTTGAAATATAATAAAAGTGAAATGACTTCATATAATGAAAAAGGTGTAAAACCAGAAAGTGGTAAATTTCTTCACTTCGATCACATAACCTTTTGGGTCGGAAATGCTAAGCAATCGGCTGCTTATTATTGTGTTCTTATGGGTTTCGAACCATTCGCTTACAAAGGATTAGAGACTGGCTCTCGAGAAGTTGTTTCTCATGTTATTCGACAGAACGATATATATTTTGAATTTCAGTCAGCATTAAATCCTGGAAACACTGAAATGGGTAATCATTTGGTTAAACACGGAGATGGGGTGAAAGACATAGCATTTACAGTTGAAGACATCGATTTCATTGTTTCTAAAGCTAAGGAAAGGGGAGCTCTTATTGTTCAAGATATTCATGAATTAAGTGATGAGAACGGAAAGGTTCGTTTGGCTACTGTTCAAACCTTTGGTGACACGACTCATACTTTTGTCGAGAGAGCAAACTATAGTGGATTATATCTGCCTCAGTATTCGAAACCAACTTTAAATGTAGGAAATTCTGTGGTTACTCATAAATTTGCTCTATTTTTGATAAGTGATAGAAATAATGATCAATTTCGTCATAAATGAGAATTTTTCTAAAAAAATCCAAACTAATAAACTTCAATTTGAGCTTAGAGTACAAATGCATTTTTGTAGTCAAATAATATATAAATTCAATTATTTTATTTCTAAATTCAAATATTTTGTTATGAAAGATAACATTGCTGTCAAACCTCCCTCGAGTTGGACTGAAGTTCACAGATCATTGTGTTGGTAATCAACCAAATGATTCAATGGAATCAGTGACTGAATGGTATGAAAAAAGTTTGTTATTCCATAGATTTTGGTCAGTAGATGATAAACAGATACACACAAAATATTCATCACTTCGTTCTATTGTTGTCACCAATTATGACGAGACTATAAAGCTTCCAATCAATGAACCCGCGCCTGGAATGAGAAAATCTCAAATTCAAGAATATGTTGACTATTATGGAGGTGCAGGTATTCAACACATTGCGCTCAATACAGACAACATTATTGAAAGTAAATTAATTAAAATACTCGGTGCTTAAAATCAAATTATTATTCAAATATTTTTCGTTTTCTCAAAGCTATGAAAAGTTTGAAAGCTCGCGGAATGCAGTTTTTGCGAACACCCGATACTTATTACGAACAACTCAAAGAAAACCTTAAAGTTTCAAAAGTAAAAATTTTAGAGGATTTAGATGTTATTCAGAAATTAAATATTCTCATTGATTATGACGATAACGGCTATCTTTTGCAAATATTTACAAAACCAATGCAAGACCGGCCGACTCTGTTCTTGGAAGTTATTCAGAGACGTAATCACAATGGTTTCGGTGCCGGAAATTTCAAAGCTCTTTTCGAAGCAATTGAAGCGGAACAAGAACTCAGAGGAAATTTATGAAACTTTACGATTGAAACACAGAAACTTAATTTTTATAAAATCTTTCTCAAATCGAAAAGTTTATCAAATTAAGCTTTCAAAAAGTCAGTCAAAGCTATCAAATCATGACTTTTCAATTATTTTTAAGAATAAAGCGATGAATTTTTGTAATTTTTATAAATAACTGGTTTTGATATTTAACTAAATCAGGTTCAGGGCTAATGCGCACAAAAATGAAGCCAATCGCGAACGTATTTCTATAGGTTCTAAATCAATAAATTGATCCCAAAATAAAACATTTGTCGTTTAAATTGGATGAGTTATGACACCTAATTGGAGAGGAACTTATTATAGAGTACAGATACTCAAGTAATTAATCATAACTTAAAATTGAAAGACAATTAGTTGATGAGAAGTATTCTATAAATACATAATAATTTGACAGATTTTCAAAAATTGAAGTTTTTAATGAGTTATAACTTAAATATTACATAACATTATAGAAATAATAGGTATTAAAATTTAATATAGTTATTATCGATATATAAAAAAGTTCTTTATAGAAAAGCTACAAAAAATATTTATAGTCTTTCAATACCGAAATCATATTCGTCAGCAATTCTCCAAATGAATTGTTTATTATAATGAAAACCCAAACCATATAAGTTTTCTCCACTTAAACTCTTATTGTGTTCATTATTGTTTCCTTTCCAAGAAATGGGTGTGTTTTCAAACCCATTAACAATTATAGAATTAACGCCAGTTTTTAAAAAGTCCTTCAGTTTTGTTATAAATCGCAAGACATCAGAATGAGTGAAAAATCCGTTCAATTCTACGCACAAAATATCAGTTCTTTGTTCAGTATTTGAGAAACTAAAGGTTGAGACGTCTGTATCTTCAGATTGATTGCAATCTATTTGACAGACTTGAGCCCCAAACCAGTCAATTAAGTCTTTGATGTCTTCAAACGGAAATTCTTCACTTAATGTCGGAATCGGAACGTAATTATTAGTAAACTTTCTTAAAGAAGGCGAACAACGAAAAAATTGCATTGAATTTAAATTACTATCATTTGAATTGGTTTTTATATAACTAAAAAAGTTTTTAATAGACATCGAAGATATTGAATCTTTCTTGAGCTCATCATTTACTTCCCATTTAATGAGAAAATCGAAGAAAAGTCCACTTCTTTGAAGACATTGATAAGTTCTTCGATAGTGTTTAGTTCCAGGAGTGAAATAATCCTTTTTCATATCAATTTCAACCAAATATTTTTGAACTAAACTTTTCTTTTTATAAAGTATGGATTTTTTGCCAACAATTCCCAAACGATGATAAGTCGACTCTTTTAGTGATAGAATGATGAGTCCATTCGGCAAAAGAGCCAAACAGTCGTCTGAATCTATTTCTCTATTAACTGATAATCCAAAAAGTTTTCCTCTATTTATAAAAGCATTCAAAAGAATTTTATCAATTAATACATAAATCGGCATATTTTTGACCAAACAATAGCTCAATGTTTTTGTTGAACTGATATATTCTTCAATAATTGGTATCAATTGTTCATTAGTTGAAATCAATTGAATGTTTTGTGAAAAGTAATGACAATCAATAGTTTGAATCAATTTATTATTTGATAACAATTCTGGTTCTGAAAGAACATCAATAATTAGTGAACACTTCGCTGTCGGAAACTTTGGCCAAACGCTAGACATCACTCTTCTATTGATTCGTTTTATTTAAAATTAAGTTTATTATAAAGTTATTTATAATGAAAGAAAATATATAAAACAATATATGTTTTCACTCATTGAGAAACACACGCAGTTGTAATCATTGTTATAAATTTTAGTTTAAATTTTGTCATAATTTTTAATCTGTTTTTATTATAGATCTTAACGAACATTCAATAAGACACTGAACTGTATGAGCATTTCATTTAATTTCAATAAATATAATATTTTCACTGAATCTGAAGAGTTTTAATCAATTAATTATCAATTTATGGAAAATGTTAACCACTTGAATGAAATGAAAACATTGAAAACATGTGATGTTTATTATTGATAGTATTGCGTAATCATATGTTGTATTAATGCTATTACAATAATAGTACAGTAATAGTATTACTTATAAATTAGTAAAAGAGATTAACACACTCTCAATCATAGCTTTTGGTCTAAGGTTTAATTATTATTAATAAAGAGATATCAATACATAAAGTCATCAAATATACGAAATATTACTCAAATCGGAAGCATTTAAATCAATAAAAATCCGAACATTTATATTGAACTTCCGTTTAATTATAATTAATAATAAAGAAGTGAAACAACTGACTTATGACAGATTGACTCATATATTGATAATTTATTTGATTGTTAATCAAAACCTATTCTAAAATCGCTGTAAAAATACTATTAATTGGATAATATAATTAATTGAATATAAATAATAATTAAGTAATAATTAATGATTAGTGAGAATGAATGCATCAAATTATATATCGGTCACAATATTATGTTTAATAAATTTGCTCAATTATATGGACAGATTCACAATTGCGAGTGTATTAACAGATATTGAAAAGTCATACGGTATGAATCATTCCGAAGGAGGACTTCTTCAGACATCGTTCGTAATATCGTATATGATTATGGCTCCAGTTTTTGGTTATTTAGGCGATAGATATACACGAAAATATATTATAGCGTGTGGTGTATTGTTTTGGAGTTTAACCACATTTTTAGGTTCATTTGTTCCAAATGATTATAAGGTAATATTCTTCATAATGCGAGCACTTGTAGGCGTCGGTGAAGCCAGTTATTCAACTATTGCTCCAACACTTATCGCAGATTTATTTATGAGAGAAATGAGAACAAGAATGTTAGCTCTCTTTTACTTTGCGATACCCGTTGGATCAGGTCTGGGATATATTATTGGTTCGAGAGTTTCGATATTAATGGGGAACTGGGTCTGGGCTTTGAGAGTAACGCCTCCTTTAGGTATTTTATCCGCTATTTTAGTCGCAATATTTCTTCGCGAACCACAAAGAGGTCAATCGGATGGTGCGGTTGAAACAAATCTGCGAACAACAGTTATCGATGACTTAAAATACTTGACAACTGTTCGGTCATTCATTTTGGGAACTCTTGGCTTCACATGTGTTTGTTTTGCAATCGGAGCCCTTTCCTGGTGGGCACCGACTTATATGAAATATGCGTATCAGTTCTCGGATCAAAACACTACTGAAGGATGGTTTGTATTTTCACTTAAATCTCAATTATAAAAATTAATTTAAATTTTTATTCTTAGGGTTAGCCTTATATTTGGTATAATTGCTTGTATTGGAGGTATTATTGGTGTTTTAATGGGTTCGGCAGGCGCTCAGTATTATAGAAAAATCAATCCTCGCGGCGATCCACTGATCTGTGCTCTTGGAGTCTTGGGATCCGTTCCCTGTGTTTTCATGGGATTAGTTGTTGCACACTATTCTTCTTATTTATCATGGACTTTCATTTTTCTTGGAATTACACTTTTAAGCATGAATTGGGCGATAGTCGCAGATATGCTTTTATATGTAATTACACCCAATCGAAGATCAATGGCTCAGGCGATTCAGATTCTTATATCTCATCTGTTTGGCGACGCGTCCAGTCCTTTCATTGTTGGAATTGTATGTTTGCTTTACAGTATTTTACATTAATTTTCAACATTTTTATAAAGCTGCAAAATTTAGTAGAAATTGAAAGTTATTCAATGATCTTATAAGTGAAACAAATATTTCAAATATTTTACACTAAATAATTTGAAAACTTTTCTATAGATCGCGGATTCATTGGCAAAAGATGAAGACTTGTCTGAGAAATATTTTAGTCTTCAATACGCTCTATATATAACTCCATTTATTCTAGTATTGGGTGGAATTGCTTTTCTCTGCAATTCATTGTTTATTGTCTCCGATCAAGAATTATGTAAAGCTCAGACTCAAGGTATGAAACATTCGCATCTTTTTTATTTAGCCCGGAGTTCATATGTTTGTACACTTTGACCTTTTGTGACCTCACCCTTGAAATAATTCATTATAGTTGAACCTAAAATATAAACTATTTAAAGGTTTAAAATAATAAAGACTTTGTGGAAGGAATGTTTGGCTTTTCTAATGAAGATTTAATTTGCAGAATGAGCTGACACATAACCTATCCTTAGCTAAACATAAACTAATATGGGTTATGATAGATTAGGTGTCAGCTTATATTATTGTTATCCAAACATTGCTCTGCGAGTGGAGATGTTTTATTCATTGAATACCCTTTATGTTCCTTAATTCTGTTCTTTCAACACTGTTTAGTTTCATTCAAATATATGTTTGATAACTATTCGATATAAATACTAGCCTTTAATCTTTGATGTATTTTATTTTAAAGGTTAATCGAACTCTTATTTCTAATACAAGTCATAATGCTGTGCAAAATTTGCTAATCTATTGATTAATTATGTTATTCCAGGCCAAAGGATACGCAATTCTTCAGAAACAAGTATTCATACTTTGCCTCCAAGTAATGTTCAAAATGATGTAATGAATCCATATATTGATGATGACAATTCTTTTATTGATTCCGACTCTAATCAACTTTTGTCAGATAGATATTAATCTGATGCCAATCTTTGAAGCATTTATTGTATATTTTATTTATTAATTGTATGATATTTAATGAAATTATCTGTTTGTAAAATCATGTAATTTATTAACAAAATAAAAAGAATAACTCATTTTAAAATAAGATAACTTTTATATTGCGAAATAAGTAACAGATATTTAAATAAAAAACATATATATAATTGAAAATATTGAAAAATCTGTTTTAAACAATTACTGTAATAGAACCGAAAATGTGAGTTAAAGACCAATTATGTAACTTTTATATAATTAATATTTAAAATCTTTCATCATTTAATGAAATTTAACTAATTTAGAAAATAGATGAAATTTCTGAATAAATTCAACAATTTTTTACCAATCTTTTATTTAATCTTCTCTTTAGTTGTTTTTCCGGTTAGTTTTTGGTAAATAACTAAAAATGTAGTGAAAGTATTGCCCAAAAATATGGTAAAATATAATAGTCCGACGACAGGGACCTGCCATTCAAAACAATTTTCATCGTAATAATACATTTTATATAAAGTGTATGAGTTATAGAATTGAAAAAAATATCCGAAATAAAGAAATGGCAACAGAAATCCTAATCCTTTCCACATCCATGAATGAAATCCTTGTATAGTAATATCCATATCATATCTTTCTCCTAATGCTCGTAATCTATAAAGGCATCCATGTTGGTAATAGTATTGTAAAAATTGAAGAAAACTTGAATAACAAATATATGATAGGAATTGTACACGAAATCTATTATACATCAATCCGTCCGGCCTTTAAATCAATCAAATTTAAAATGAAATTACATTTTCAAATAAGATATAATATAACAAATTTATGATAAATACCAGACAACCATAACTCCAGCATTAATAGTAGTGAGAAAGTGAAGTGTTCTCCACCAGCCCTTAATTCTTGAGCCATTGACCACAAGAATGCTTTCACGTATAGTAAGAGTGCAATGATACCAAACTAATAGAAAGTGTAATAATGCATCGCATACTCTATAAATACAACATTATTAATCATTACCTTATAATATAATTTCAATTCAACTCAATTATATTTAGAACAAACCTCGACTGGAATATCAAATCCATAAAACTAACCACAAGTATAAAACATGTGACAACCAGTTTAAACCTTTCATATTGCTCTTTATATTTAAATCTTTGTTCATTATCTATTAGGGATGTATTAATTCCTCCCAAAACAATGTTTAGATAAATACCATTTGGTTTTGGAAGTGATTCTTGTATTTCATTTATATGCGATTCTCGTGAACGCAATCGAATCATTAATTCTTTTTTCAATTTCACCTCTTCTTCATTATCTACTGAACATCTGTTTTAAATTAAATTGCTTTCAATTTATATAATTATGAGAATAATCAGTTTTCAACAAAGTTTCCACTTTTTAAGAATTTAAGAAAATAATTGTGAATTTCAAACTTAATATTTATACTCAATTTATTTAGTAATAGATTTATTAGCTTTATATAAATCTTTAGATTTCGGAATAAATTGAAAATGTTATGATTCGGTTAACAGACTATCAATTAATATCGATATAAAATATTTTTTCTCAAATTTTGTGATGAACTATAACTTAAACTTTGATTCAATTTTAATTTAATTCAAGAATGAATTTATTGAAACTTTATTTTCAGTGAAAAGTGTATTAAACTTAAGGAAAGCAAAAATAAATGATTACTGAAGAAAAATGACAATTATCTAAAGTTATGATTAAATATGAGTATATTTGAATTTTGATGATATAATTGTCAAACATTTATTAATAATTAATTGGGAAACAGCACTAATTCATAAAAAGTTGAAACTCTATAACACTATTATTTAAATACTTGAGAATCGATTGTTTCAATTGATTTATTCTATATTTTTGATGATTTATTTCTTTAAGACATTGGTTTTGCCATTTTGTGAATTCATTAATAGAATTCTGATATGATTTATGCGATTCCTATAAATATTATTATAAATAGATATTTATTATTCATTATTAAAACAAATTATTTTTAAATATTAATAATATTTAAACCTCTAATTGTTGGTATTCATTGTCGAGAACTTTCCACTCGTCGTAAACATTATTAATAGTAATCAAATCAACCATTTTTACAATTTTATTGATTATTCAATTATTTAAAATGAATTCAATTATCACAAAATTTGATGAATAATCAGAAAATGTTAAGTTTCGAGTATTTGTTAATCATTCGATTGAATAAAACGTTAAGCGAATCAATACTTCAATTCAATATCACATTTATATTTTTTTTATGTGAAATAAACTTAAACTTTGAAAATTGGATACAATAATGATATTAACTATTTAGAGAAAAGTTATTTATGTGTAGAGAAGTTCTCGGTTTGCATTACAGATGACATTCTGCGCAACTTTTTCTCAGTTTTATTCCTGGGATACGAATATATTTTGTTGAGATTGTATTCTCTGCTCTATTGATTTTTGAGATGTTGTGTTTCTATCACTTGCTTAAGCATTGCTTGATCTGAAAACTGTTGCCAATATCTTATGATAACGTAACACGAACTAATTGATCACAAAATTAGTTATGATCAGTTATTTTTACTTCAATTCAGGTCAAACTGCACTACATTTAAAACTTCTGATCAAACAATTAAATTAAAATTAGGAAAGAGAGCAATAGTAGAAGCATTGATGCCTCGCTATAAATAGCATGGAAAAAACTTTTTGTGGAATCCTATATAAAAAATAATTTATTCCTTCGTTTCTCAATAACTGAAATCGAAATGCAATTGAAATGAAAAACTTGAAATTGGGAACATTACTACTTAAAACTTATCATTTTTGTTAAGCAAACGCCGTTCAAACTGTTGTTATAGACAGAAAATAATACACTATAAGAGTTTGATGTTTAAATCCGTTTGAATATTAATTTTTCGCTCAATTACTTTTTAAAGTCTGCTTAAAGTAAGTAATATTCAAAGTGAAGCTTAAGCAGAAGTAAAAAAAACTTTTACTAGTTTAAAATTTTTATGGCTCAACACTAACTCGTGAGAGCAATTGCATTGACCCTCACTTTGGATACATTTTGAGATAGAATTTTATTAATAAGAATTGTACTGTTATTGCAATAAATAGTCTACAAATAAATGAGATATTCATTTGCGTCACTCAAAAGCGCAGTAGTTTTTAGTGGATTCGGCATTAGGTATCATCTGATACTACGTTACGCTGTCTAAGGAGTTGGGTCTTGGGCTCAAACTAATCCATTAAACATGATGTTAAAAACAGCGAACATGCGGTGGAGGGGGTCTCCAAAGCTGAATTCAAGCGTAACGTAATGTGTTGATTGTGCTTCATTCGAGTCTCGAGTTCACGAACTATTGCTTTGATTTTAAGCGTAAATGCCATCGAAAATAATGTATTAAAATGAAAAAAATCTATTATTCCTATAAATTAAATATATTTTAGTTTTAATTTTTTGCAAATCAAATGTCTGTTTAATTAATATATATATATTTATATTAATATTAAAATTATTTATTATTTAAACTTAATTTGAGTGCACTTTAAATGATATTTAATAGAAATAAGCATTAAATTAGAAAAAATGAATAAAAAAAGTGGCCATAAATTGAATAAATTCTTAATTATTAATTATTTTTAAACTTAGAATTTTTACTGCAAAATAGTATTTAAATAAATAAAATTCTATTTGAAATAAATATATTTTAATTGATTGACAATTAATAAGTATTATAATAATAATAATAATTGAGTGCAAAAGTGTTTAAAGAATTGAAAGAAAAATGTCTCAAAACGAATACTTATTATATAACGAATGTATTAAGAAAACGATTGATTGCTGTTCAACAGCACAGGCTATGATTGATATAAATGCTGAACATTTAGAAGGATTAAGAACTGAATGTGCGATAACTGCAGAACTGACTCAAAACGAAATCAGAGCTCTTGAGGTCTATTTCAATACTAATCTCTCTTTACATCTCATTCTTAAAGTCTTAATCATTTTAATTACAGACAAAACTTGTGAAACTATTCAGCAGACAATTGGTTGCGAAAAAGAAATGTCGCGAAAGTAATAATATATTAGAATTAAAACCTTATCCACAATTAAGTCAATGGCTTAGAGTTGTCGGACTCGGAGACAAATCTATTAAGGTTTACATTTATTATTTCATATCAATTATCTCTTTATTCTATCAATTATTGTCATTTTTTCAACTTTAGGCCATTTGTGAGAGTATAACAAGTTTTGATGGATTAATGAAGTCATCAGAACAGCAAATGAAAGATATATTACATGAAAATGATTCGCGTGAAGAAGAAATTCGACGAATACTTACGGCTTTGAGAAATCTTAAAATATCAATCGATAGACTAATGGCAGGTGACTTACCATTAGAATTAGATCTACACTGGGATTCATGGGACAGAACCAGTTCATCAAATTCTAATACAATCTCATCGGCAACGGCTTCGCCCCGAATCACTCGTAATAGAGCTATGCGTACATCAGTTCCATCAGAAGATATTCTTAAAAGTAGTCCACTTTCACCGCCACAATCGGCCGGTCACTGGTCTTCAAACTTTTCCTCTAATTTAAATCCCAATTCAACAAATCTAATAGAAAGACGACCAACACCTCCACCGACTCCTCCCGTAACCAATAAAAAGAATGGAAATTCTGATCGAAAGTTTCCAACAACTCCTCCGCCAATGAAAAGACATCAGACAAACCTATTGGCAGATCCGTTCCCGTTAACTAAGAGTAAATCACATGAAGAACATTTGGCGCATAGAATAGAACCATTAGATCCAGCGATTGCTAAGTATTTAAATTTATTCAATTTCATTACATTTTATGACTTTATTTTTTCGTAACTTGAACTTTGATTTCAAAACACTAGTTATTTAGATATAGAATATATTTAGAAGTTGAAAAATATTATAATTTTGATTAAGGCATGTATTTTTTCTTTTGCATGAATTGTTTTGCACATGAATTGCGTGGATTTATTTTGCACTTGTAGTCAATTACTACTGAAGTATATAACGAACAATCATAATGATAATCATCACAATAGTTTAGACAATTTACCGGCACATCAACATAGACGTAGATTAGCGACAGAACCAGGTTTAGGACACACTTCACCTATAATGACATCTCCGAGTCGTTCGCCTCCAGTTGTGAGTCCTGATCAACAACAAGACAATTGTTTTGTTGACACACCAGTGGCTCCGCGTTCTCCACGATCTCATGGAATGGGACACTCTATTCATCATAGATTTAGTACTACAATGAAAATCAATAGTTCTTGTAATTTATGCGAAAAACCAATGTTTATCGGATACAAATGCAAAGAATGTAAATATCGTTGTCATAGAGATTGTGTCGATAAAGTGCCCAATTCTTGTGGTTTACCAAATGAATTGGTGGATGTCTTCAAACAAACTATTAATTTTAATAACGAAGAAAGGCGTTCACCAATTGTTCCCACAGGTCATCACATTTCAAACATAATGAGTTCCAGTTCTGTTAAAAGTGAAATATTGAACCGAAAGGCACATAAAAAGAGAAATTATCACAATCACAATCAACCGATGATAAACTTGCCCTCATTTGCTGGTCACGACTCCTCATCGAATACATCTTCATGTAATTCATCGACTCCTTCATCTCCGGCATTGATTTATCCCTCGATAACATCACAACAAACTCCTCCTCAGTCAGCGTCAAGAGTACAACAGTTTCAATTTCCAGACATTAATGTATTGTCATATTCGGCAAATTCAACGTTAACTACTGTTAGTTATAATGAAAGCTTTAATAGCGATGGCGTAACAATTGAAACAAAACCTTTCAATGAAAATGAAATGATTGAAACACAAAAGTCTACAGATAGTGATAAAACAGTTTCAGGAAATTCAGGTTCTGGTAGTACTGATTCAGAGAAAACACTCGCGGGTCGTGTCGACAGTCAAGATAGTCAGGCATCAGATATTGACCCGAACGACAGGTCTTGGCCGCGACAGAACAGTCTCACACTTAGAGAATGGGATATACCTTATGATGAACTAAAGATAGAGGAAGAGATCGGAACGGGTAGGTTTGGAACAGTATTTAGAGGTAATTGGCATGGATCAGTTGCTATTAAACGACTTAATATGAATAATGTATTGGATGACAAACGGACAATAGAAGCCTTTAAGCAAGAAGTGGCCACTTTTCGAAAGACACGTCACGACAATTTAGTATTATTTATGGGCGCGTGTATGAAACCCCCCCATCTCGCTATTGTCACTTCTCTTTGTAAAGGAATGACTCTCTATACACATATTCATCTTCGTAAAGATAAGTTCAATCTCAACCGGACAATCATTATTGCTCAGCAAATATGTCAAGGAATGGGTTATTTACACGCCAGAGGAATAGTTCATAAAGATTTAAAATCTAAAAATATATTCTATGAAAATGGAAAAGTAGTTATAACTGATTTCGGACTCTTTTCTGTCGCAAAACTTTGTATCGGAAACAGGTTTGTCATCAAATAAATTATTGAATTTTTATTGCTTTAATCATTTGGTGAATAAAAGTAAATATATTAATGTATTGATAGAAAGGGTGATTGGCTCACAATTCCAAAGGGATGGCTTTGCTATTTAGCACCAGAAATGATTAGATGTTTAAGAATTCATAGTCAACAGGATAATGAAGAATTGCCTTTTTCTACAGCAACAGATGTTTATGCTTTTGGGTGAGTCATAAACTTTTTAATCATACTTTACTTATACAGTAACTTATACTCATTTTTTAAGATATAAATTATAATAAATAATTTTTATTTATTAAGAACTGTATGGTATGAGTTATTATTAGGCGAATGGCCTTTCAAAGGACAGCCTTCGGAAGTGATTATATGGCAAGTCGGGAAAGGAATGAAACAGTCATTAATCAATTTACAGGCTTCTAAAGAAATTAAGGTATTATTTATATTAAACAACTCAACAAATAGTCTAAAATAAGTTTAAATTTATAGGATTTACTATTAATTTGTTGGTCATATAAACCTAATGATAGACCAGAATTTAGTAAATTATATGAAGTATTGACACGATTGCCAAAGAAGAGATTGCAAAGAAGTCCTTCACATCCTATACATCTTTTACGTTCCGCGGAATCCCTTTTCTAAATAATATCACATTTATTAAAATAGAAAAAAGATAATTATTGAAAAAATTTGCTACTAATTATTTATTAACGTATTAACTGTGATGTAAAATCGCATCAATGATGCCATTAGTTTAACATAAGTTAAGTATGATTTCAATTTTGTACATTTATTGTACATCTATTGCAAAAAAGATTTCAAAAGTAGTCAATTTTTATTTTGAAAGAAGAGATCATTGCAATCATGCAATTAAACAATTAATGCAAAAAATTATAGTAAAAGTAATGTTCGAATCGTCAGTTCATTACATCCTATTTGTGTTCATTAAGTTTTTAGTTTAAAATATTTTAATGTAAAATAATGTAAACGTCGAAACGTGTGGAGCAAAAGTTCAAATTTCTCACAATATATTCGAATTGTAAATCATTTGCACTGATATTATCTGTAACTATAACTTAATATTACTCAATATTTTGTGAGATTTAATCATTTGAAACATTGTAAGCACTTTTTTGTGCTCAACTCTATCAATAAACTCATTTTCAAATCAATCATTCATTCCTTTGAGAATAATAAGTCTTAAGAGCTTTTGTCGGAGGTATTAATGAATCTGTGATTCCAGTTCTCTTTTTATTGCTTTCACTTTTAGGTCTTTTAACTGCTATTAAATTATTGTCATTGTGTCTGAATTTACATCTGTTCCCAAATTTGCATTTATTGTGTTTATGAAAATTCCAACAAATAGTTTTGTGAACCGAACCATCATTTATGACACTATTTTGCTTATTATCACTCATTTTTATGTGTCTTTCCAATTGAGTCCTCTCTTTATTTTCCTCTTCTTTGAATGGATTACTAAAAATCGATACAAAACTATTAATAGACGACTCAATCGATGAATGCTTTACAGGACTTGAGACTGAACTCAACGATGAATTAGACTTTATATTAATGTCTGAATGACTCTCATTTGACTCGTCTTCAGATGAATCAGAACTTTGATCGTAATTATTTGAGTCAAAAGGATTAGCAATCGATGACTTTATTGGATCGCTTTTTAAGATATTTATACATTCTTCTGATGTTTTACTTTTATTTAATTCAATTCTTTCATCAAAACTATTATTATCAACATTTGAATCACTTTTTTCATCATTTTCTGATTCACTACTACTGTAATCGATTAGTGTTAATGACATTATTATTAAATAATTATATATTTTTCAATATTTTATAACACTTTTCAAAATCGATGACTTTTAGACTTAAACTCAAATTAATAGATATTTACACAAAAAGTATAAAAATAAATTAATTTGAACAAAAAATTCAATTTTCAAAGTAATGATTTAAATGAATCAATTTTTGAATTAATTCAATTTAAATTATTAATGATAAACAATTATTAGAATATATATTAAGTTTAGAATTAATTCAATTTATTGATAACAAGTTTTACTCAAATTGAGTTAATGTCTAATCTCTGATGTAAAGTATAAGTTATCAATATATTAGTTATAATTAGAGTCTTACTATTAAAAAGATCTCTTAATATTAGTCTTAATTAATTTTATAATTATAATTTGATTTCTGTTTATAAAATTAATTTAATGAAACATTTAAATGTCTTCAATATTTGAATGTTTTCAGATCTTATGTTGAAATCAAAACATGAGTGTTGAGTGACATCTCTTTGCCTTTAAATCATTTAATATGAATAAATATTTATATTTGTTTTGCGGTCAAATTGAATTCAATGAACACATGATTTTATGTAGAATTCATGTTTTGACAATTGATTATTCATTTCTTCATTATTTCAAATTATTATTTTAAATTGTATAAAATTTTATTTAAGATTAAATTGAATTAAATGCCAATACTATTAACGGAAGATATTTGTGATTCACTTACGAGTGAAATAATAAAAACATTAAATGAAAGTAAATGTATTCAAAAAACTAATAAATCAAAAGCTATCAAAACAGTCAACGATTTCTTGTTTTTAAATTTATCGAAATTGAGATTTATTTCTAGATTTCATAAAATAGATTTTCAGGTATTAATCATATTATTGTTAATAAAATGAGTTTAAAATCAATAATAATAACAAATAAGTTGATTGAATGCTAGAAATTATTGGACATTAAAAAGGAATTAAAAGCAAGATTTGATCCGAATATAGAGAATGCGTTTGAATTGTATAAAAATTGTCTCAAAAGTACAGTTAATTATATGACAGGAATCGAAAGGTATTGTAATTATTATTTTATTTTAATTTATTGTAATTATTATTAAAGTTATACTAAATATGCATTTTTTCCAACGCTATAAATGAAAGCTAAAAATGAATTAATTGTTGAAAATGATAAAAAATATATCTATAGATTGGACGAAACATTAGTTCATGGAATAAAAAGCGGAGAAATCACTGAAATTTGTGGATTTTCGTCTTCAGGCAAAACACAATTGTGTTATACATTTAGTTTACAAGTTGTCACACAATATGATAAAGAATTGATTTATATCGACACTGATTTGTCATTTTCTCACATAAGAATCAATCAAATAATGAAGAATCGATACCCGAATATTCATGAAACTACACGAGAATTGTTTTCCAAAATTTCTAAATTTAAAATGACTCGAGTTTTTGACATTTATTCGTTGATTAATTTAATCGAAAGTATAAAATATGATTTGGAGACAAACCCGAAAAGTAAATACAATAAAATCGGTGTAATAATAATCGATTCATTAACAACTCCGTTATCATTGGCTGTAAAAAAACTCAATTCAATGGCTTCAGTCGATCAAAAGACAGACAGAAAGAAAGCTATGAGTCGCAGAATGAATGCCATTTCACTCATAACACAAGTGATCACATCTTTGCAAACATTGGCCACAAAACATTCAATAGCTATTATTGTAGTCAATGAACAATCTGTTAAATTTAAGAATAATTTTAAAAATTTTTGTTCACTTTCTTTACTAATTGAAAATGTTTCACAACATGACTCGCACTTTAGAAGCATTAAAATTACACAAACGAATAGAATTTTGAACAACTATTCCTATTATGACAAGTTTAGGATCACTTCTAAAGGAATAATGGATTAAATTAATTAATATCAGGAATAATCGACACAAATATATTATCATTTAATTAAATAATAACATTCGTCAAAATACAATTCATTTTAAAAATATATACTTTAATTAATATGTTTATCTTTAAATCGTTTTTAAAATTTAAATTTATATTAAAAATCTTTTGAACTCATTAAAAAACAAGAATTTGTTTCAAATTATTCATCATAAGTAAGATTTGAATCATATCTCCATTCGTGAGGTGTAATCAAAACTCTATTCAAATCCCAGCCTTCAAGTGTTGCTTTGATTTTCAAATCTTCGAATGAATCAATAGTATATTTTCGAGTCAATTGCAATAATTTTGTCGAATCAGTTGAATCAGAGCTCAATTCTTCAATAATTTGCTGAAGTCTTAAATCATTTGATCTATAAGTTCTTCGCGCGAAATAAATTACTAGAGACTGAAAGATGGCCTCCAATAATGTGAATGAATTGCAATCAATATTAAGTGAAACACTAATCGGTATTTTTTTAGCACTATTAAAAGTTAGAATATATTTTGAATCTTTGTATAATTCGATTAAAGTCTCCAATTGTTCATTAGTTGAAACATGAGTTTGAAGTGAAACTCCTAAAGGGATAGTATTATTGCAATTATCAAACCTATCATTCATGAAAAACCAAACATTTTCTCGAAGATTAACATTCTTTACGGATGATATGTTTCCTCCCGTTTTGAGGTAATTCTCAACAAATATTGCAAATCGACTCATATTAAAAGTTTCCATTGAGACAGACTTTACTGCACGATAATTGGCATAAACATGAAGTAAAGTGAAAATAATAAACAAAAGCCAAACTAAACTACAAATAAATATCAAAATAAATTATTCATATAATTAAATAATTTAATAAATACTCACTTTGAATTGTTCGAAATAATGGGTACTATAATAAGACTGCAAATAAGTGCCGACAGATTAACGAGTGTTTCTTGACTTCCATCTTTAGCCGAAACATCTGCCAAATTGTTTCTTCTCGATTGCTATAAATAATTAATTATTATTCATTTAAATCAATAGAGTTTACGAGTTATTAACCGAACAGTTTATCACTAGTTTATAACAATTTTTAGTTTACATTTTGGTTAGATTTAGTTCAAATTTTCTCTGACATAACAACTCATTAAAAGCAATTATGAAGAGAAAGAATTGTCACAATTTCATTGATAAGCTCTTAAGATATTGCATTTCATTGGGTTTGAGTATAATTGAAATATTTTATATAAGAGAATAAAACTTTATTAGATTTTTAATGAGTTCAAAATTATGCAATGAAAGAGTTTTTACACCAATTATTTTAATAATTTAATCATTTTCTAAGGACCTAAAAGTATGAAAAAAATACTATTAAAAGTTTCAACTTGAAACAATGTTTAGCAAAATAAAATTCAACTAACAGTTACAATGAAGAGTTCAAATAATTATTCTCTTCTTAACCGCAATGCTTAACGAGAACCAATTGTAACACTGAGTAATTTAAGTTATAAATATTTAGCTAATTCTTTTCTTAACAATTCACTATTGAAACCAATCTAAAGCTCTGAAGGATTTTTAAATCAATTATTTAAAAATATTTAATGATAACATACATGTTGAGTGAGTGCAGCTCTGGTCGCACTGCCAGCGGTGCCCACAAGTGATTTCAATACACCGGACAAACATTGATTTAATGTGAAGTAATTTACAAAATAAGGTGATAATAAATCAATAAATATAGCGATATCATTGATGACATCTGCAAATAGTCTCCATTTCTTGCAATAAGAATCTAGTTTTGAGCTCTGAATGTAAGTGAATAAGATTCTACCCATCATTGAAGTCCCGTCTGTAATCAAATAATAATTTACATAATCAGTAACATTTTCAATTCGAATAACCTCTTAAAAGCCAAGTTATAGTCGCAGCCATTACTGTAGCGGTTGAGTCGCCAACGCCTACACCTTAATAGTTAAATCAACTTAATTATCATTTTTGAGATACCATATTTGAGAAAATATATCAAAATAAATACCTTTGAGAATTGCATGAGTCGCCAAATTATTCATAATACTAGAGGCAAACGCTTGAATACTATCCCATAATTGATATTCAATATAATCTTGACTCACACTTTCAGGAAAGCCGTGCGGAAGGAATATTGTCTATTGTTTAATAAATTCATATATAATTCAAATTTAGACTTTATTTCAAAGTTTAATCGAAAATAACTCATTAATAATAAAGATTCTTAAAGCTTTCGAATTCAACTCTTGAATACTTGTGAAACGTGTGGCTAAAAATGTGTCTGGTCTTAAGGTCAGGACTGGAGGACAGATCCGTTTAATTAGTTATATTCTTATTATCAATACTTGTTTTTGATAACATTTCAAAAGTCAGATTCAATTTTGATTCAAAATTTAAAGAATTTATAAATGGAACTAAAATTTACTAAACTGTAAAAAGGCTTTTAAATGAATTGAATGAAATCCACTCTTCTTTTTGATTACGAATAAAAGTTAACTTCTTTTGATTGTCATCTTTTACTACTAATGTCTCAAAATTGGTATCATTTCCATAAAACTGACGAATCATAACTTTAACCATTTTATTACAATAATTGATAGATATTTTTTAAGTTCTATAAACTTAATATTATCCCAACTTTAGTGAAATGCAAATTATTTAAAACATGTTTGAATCACAGTTTATTAAATGATTCAAATTATAAAATACATAATCATTACTGTAATGACTAGATTAACAATAATAATAAAATTATTATTAGCTTATGTTTGTGTTCACACATGTATTAGTTTTGCAATAATTATATATGTGATGACTATTACAACTCAACACTTTATGAAACTTGTATTCAAAGGTATCCTTTAATAACGTTACGCAATAAGTACTCCAATATTGCCCTCAAACACAATATTAGACTTAAAATATTCAAAAATTTGAAAACAATAATAATAATAATGAAGTACAAAAATATAGTGAGTTAGAAATTCTAATTTAGAAGTAAATCATTTTTTATTAATTCAATAATTAAATGGAAAAAACTTGGATTGAATTACATTAAACATTATCGCCTTCTTTTACTTTCTTTCAAAGAATTTAATGGAAGTTTAAGAACAACACATTTGACATTAAGACCTGAAGATCCCATACTATTCTCTACATAACAACCAATAATTTCAATAATTCTTCTCAATTGTCTTAACGGAACTTTGAATGACTTTTGCAATAATTCCATATCAATTGGTCTATAATTATAAAGCATTAAACTTAAAATAATTCCATAAATAAGTAAACGATCTCTTTCTTTATCAGGGATAACATATTTAGACTTATTATTAGGTAAATGTTGAGTAATAGTATAGCGTTCGAACAGAAATACTTTAACTTCATTACTAATAAGAGGCAACGGATCAGCTTTTCTTAGTTCCGGAGCTTTTAATTGAATCATTTGAATGATTAAATCGATATAAATTGCTTTCATTTTACTGTTTGAATCGTTTGAATTTGAGATCAAATTAAGAACAAATGGATTACTGATTGCACCGAAAAGTTCTTCTTCTAATTGTTTGATAATTATTTGTTCATTTTCTTTAATTATATCATTTAATTGATAAACATCTTCGACACAAATGGCTTCTCTATTCTGTTTGGGAAGTATATCAACAGTATTACTAACAGAAGGCGTTTCACCATTAGTTGTCTCTAAAAGACTATTATTATTAGTCTTATTATCATTAGTTTGAACATCTTTAAGGTCTTCTTCATCGAACTCAATCGCATATTTTCTTTTACTCGCTAAAGATCTCTGAGATTTTCGTGAACCGAACTTTTCTTTCATTTCATCCAATTGTTCTGTAAGAGTGAGTGGAGTTTCCATTGAATTTCCATTAAAACAATCATTATTTAAATCTATAATCGGATCCATTCTATACATTGAAATTGAATGTATTTTCATTACATTGTTTTCACGAATCCCTAAATAATAGTTTGAATTCTTGTTCATAGAATCGTCTCCAATGAAATTCAAATTTGATATCAAATCACAAGCATTTAATTTTTTTTGTTGTGAACTCCCATCAGTTTTAAAACTAAAATTTGCTTCAAATGGAATACCAGTCGAGGGAAAGAAAGCCATCAATTGTTTCGATTCTTCAGAAATCACTTCAATCTTCACTCTATCAGACATTTCTTCCACTATTTATTTATTGTTTACAATTAATTAATTAATATTTACTGAGTTTTTATAAAACAGTCGGAAAGTTATTATAAATATGAAATTTAATTTAAAGTCTAATTAAATATTTATAACAAAAAAAAACAATTAAATGCCATCTAAAACAGATCCGAAACAGAACTGAAACACATGATAGACATGCGATAGCAATGACTGAACGCATGCGCTCTTTATTAACAAAAAGCTTGAATTAAGCCTCAAATGCAATGTTGGAAATATTGATATTATGTAATAATTAGTAAATGATATTAATAAATAATAATTATAGTTAATTATTGATGATTTTGTGATTATTCTATTAATCAAATAATTATCAATATTTGAAATTAATATCTGAATTAATAAGAGTTAATAATATATTAAAAATGATAATACAATTGAATGCGAGCAGAAGTGATATTCTCAAGAATTTACCGGTTTTTATACAAAGCAATTCATTAAAAGATCGACAGTTAATATTCGATGAATTAATTCAATATATTATTGAAAAACCGATCGAAGGTTTGTATTTATATATTATATGTAAATATCTATAACTAATAAATGAATTAAATATTGATCTATTAATAGAGACAACAATTCGGGGTTTATTTAAAATACTTTCAATAACTTATATGCGTTATAATGACTCAAAATCTGTTTCATTGATCAAGAAATTTGTTATCAAATTATTAAATAAATATCCTTTGGATGGAAGCAAACATTTGACACTTTCTTTACATAACTTTTCGCTTAATTTAAAGCAAACAAATTCGACACAATCTATAGGAAAAGTATGTTTAACACCCTTTAAATTAAGTGTTTGTGTCGTTTGGAAAGAATGTGATCCAGAAATCAGGTCTAAACTGATTGAAACGCAAGCAATACTTTGCACGACTATTATTTCAACCAATAGTACTGTCATTACTAATAAAGCTTTCAAAAAATTGAGAAATTTTTGGAAATCTATCGCTTTTGAAGAATATGTGGATTCATTGGCAAAGTTGTCAACAAATACGGATCAATCGATTGCTATCCATTTGAGTATTCTCTGGGATTTTGTCATTAAATATTGTTCTGAATTAAGATTAACTGAATTTATAGCTAAATATAAACCAATATTTAGAGAACTTTTTGTTAAACATATAATTGGCTGTAAAACAAAATTCTCAAACGACATAATATCTGTTGGACTAAAGTATCAGTTGAAACAAATAACACACGAAGACTTCTCTAATCTGTTTTTGCCATCCATTCAAAAAGCAGTTTTGCGTAACTCTGAAGTTGTCCTCAATCTAATTGGCGTTATATTGAAAGATCTTTCTCTTGACTTAAGTCCATATGCTTTAGATATTGGAAAACTACTGGCATCACAATTGCATTCAAAAGATGATATTTTGAGGACTGAAGCCATTTCTGCAACTAAATATTTGGCCCAACAGTGTTCCAATTCTTCAGCGATTGAAATCCTTCTAAAACATTATTTTGCTGTTCTTAATGGTAGTGAAGGAAAGCTAACAATTGCTCCACAAAGATATGGTGTAATCGGAGGGATCGGTGCTCTCAGCTATCATTCAGTTAGTGGTGAAGCGCAAACATTGAGTGAATTGGCGTCAGAAATGTTTGTAAATGTTTTAAAACAAGAAGTACACGAACCCACTATACTTCACATTACATCTCAATTACAGTTGTGGTGCAATCGACTTATCACTCAAATCCCTAAAGTATTATTGGATTGGTTTAAATCTTTGCAAACTCTGAAACCATCGACAGCTTATGTCAAGAGTGCTTATATTTCATGTTTGAATTCAGCTTTCAAGCAAAGTATGACAGAACAGGCAAATGATATTTTGCCGATTCTAACGAATTCTGCCCAAAAAGCATTGACTGCAACCGTTTCACAAATGCCTCTTTTGACAGAAGGTCTTTATGCGAGTTCTCTTTTATTAAAAGTTTGCACTTTTAATAAACAATACGAAACTAAACTGAAGTCATTTTTCAATGGAATTTTCGAAACAGAAAAGTTATCGTTTCTCTCAGAAAAGTTCATTTATTCTGCTTCTGAAGAAACTTTACAAATATTGGTTAACTTTATTGATTATTTTGTTTTCAATTATGAAAATAAATTGAATGGAAAAATGAAACCTCTTTATAGAGCATTACTATTACTTATGACTCATCCGATTTCGTATTTAATTAGAAAACAGGCATTCATTACTTGTAAAAAATTGACATCAAATTCAATAAATGATAAAATTATTTTGGAATTAATTCAAGAGTTTTCTTCACTCTTCAAGGATTTATCTCTTCATCCAAATGATAGCAATTCTACAAACTTTGATGAAATACAACCTAATATTGAAGTCCAAAAACAGCCATCAATTTCAGCATTGATTGAATGTCACAACTCTTTACTTTCCTTTAGTACTGATGAAAAGAACATCAAATCATTACTTTTGACGGCTCTCTATTCAGCACATATTAATCCAATCTTTAGTGTCAATCAAAACCTTTGGATAAATTTATTGCGACTGAAAATTGAATCCAAATTTGTTGATAACTTCGTTAAAGAAAATCAAGAAATTATTGTAAAAACTGTTCTCAAAGATATTGATGACAATCAAATCAAAGCCAATGCAGTAAAAGCTTTAGTAAAGTTCGCTCCGCATGACTTCATTCCTATCTTTCTTAATAAAGCGTTCAATACATTATCAAAATCTGATTTCAAAATCATAACTCAAATGGATTATGAGATATATCTAACACCTGATGGAGAACTTTATGAAAAGAGTGTTTTAGATCACCTTAAAAGTGAAAATCAAAGCATTCAAAACGTGAAACGTGAGAGTAAACTGTATTCATATAAAGACCAAATGGAAGAAATTGAATTACGAAAGGAATTGGAAGCAAAAAAGAAAGCTAAGGGCGATCACAAAGAACCACAACTTAATAAAAAACAATTGGAAGCTAAACAACATCAGCTCGAAAAGGAATCGCAAATTCGCTCTAAATTGAGGGCTAATTTCGAAGAATTCAAAACAGCTGTTGATTTGATTCATGCAATAGCTGTCAGTAATCCGAGTGCTATTTCAACATACGTTAATGATGTTATCTTCGCATTAATTAATTTATTTTCGTCTCCACTCTGTGCTGAAAAGGCCACTCATTTGTTCGCAGACTTACGTAAAGCAATATTTAGTCAAAAGGACTCAGATTTGAAACGTTTTGGCGATTCTATGGCTTATTTAACATTAAGACAACTCAAACCTTTTTGTGCAATCGATGATCAGTGGACTTCTCAGAACTTGAGTGAAGGAATCGAACGACTCATTGCATTCTTATATAAAAGAACTTGTCGTCCGACTGGTCGTGATTATGATGAAAAGTCGGCTCAATTGGCTATAAGAATGCGTTTGACTGCACCCGCTTTTACCTATTGTTTTCCATTACTTCAATCGATACTTTTAAGTTCTGAAAGCAGTGAAACACAAATACTTCAATGTTTGCAAATTATTTCAGAACACACACAAATGCGAAGTAATTATAATTACACTCTCGATGACATTGAAGATGAAACGTTTGCCACTAAAGATCCACAATATTTGCCGCGAAAGTATATGTTGGACACTATAATTAAATTGATATCCAAGTGTCCGATTCATATCGAACAAAATGCTTCTAAAGTTTTGTTAGACGTCGCCATTTGTGCGAACGGTACTAAAGGTTGTGCAAAAGCATCTTTTGATGAAGTTTTGGTACTATTGGAAGCCCTCAAAAGTACTGCCGATGCGGTTCGTATTTCAGCTTTGAGTGCTCTGCAAATACTCTCCGCTCATGTTTTAGTTAATATAAGTGATGAAAACTCGAAATTCATTTTAACTCATCGAGTATTTGTGGCACAATTCGATCCTTTAGACCAATGCTCAGCAAAAGCTCAACAATTGTTCGGTGACTGCCGTTTGAAAACAAATGTTTTGTTATGCAATGCATTATTAGATGACATAATTAATGGAAATTCAGTTTTAAGACATTCAGTTGCGGGTGCTTTGGAAGCATTGCTTTCTGAATATCCGGACCAAACATCAAAAATAATTAAGCAATTGATTGAAATTTATAGAGAAAAGGCTAAAGTTTTACCGCCAGTCACTGATACTTTCGGTCGAAATGTTGCCAACAGTCAGGTCGATAACTATGAACCGCGTTTAGGCGTTGCGCTCGTTATCACACAAATAGCACTTTTGATTCCAAATGAGAATATTGAAGAACTCGCAAAGTTTTTCGTTCCCGAAGCACTCGGAGATAGGAATGAAAGCGTTCAGAGCCAGATGTTGGAGGCGGGCTGTGCTTTAGTCAATTTACACGGCAAGGATTGTGTTAATTTGCTTCTAAACGTTTTTGAAAAGTTTTTAGACGACGCGCCCGACAGTTCTGCAAACGATACGGTCAGACGTAGTGTTGTTGTATTGATGGGAACACTTGCGCGTCATATTGATAAAGATAATCCAAAAGTGAAGCCAATTGTCGCTAAATTAATAGAAGCGCTGTCAACACCTTCACAGATGGTTCAGGAGGCGGTCGCTAATTGTCTGCCATATTTGATCCCAGCTTTCAAAGAAGAGGCCCCTTCTCTACTGCAGAAATTAATTCAATTACTTTTGGAATCAGACAGTTATGGAGAAAGAAAAGGAGCGGCTTATGGTATTGCAGGCATTATCAAAGGTTTGGGCATTTTATCATTAAAACAATTAGGAATTATGGATGCATTGACTGATGCCATACAAGACAAAAAGAATCCAAATCATAGAGAGGGAGCACTTTTTGCTTTTGAAATGCTTTGTTCAATGTTAGGACGACTTTTTGAGCCTTATATCGTTCACATATTGCCTCATCTTCTGCTTTGTTTCGGTGATACGAGTACTCGTGTTAGACAAGCAACTGATGACACCGCTAAACAAGTTATGTCAAAATTGAGCGCACACGGAGTTAAACTAGTGTTGCCCTCACTTCTCGATGCATTAGAAGAGGATTCGTGGCGAACAAAAGCCGGTTCTATTGAGCTTTTGGGTGCTATGGCTTTCTGTGCACCCAAACAATTGTCTTCATGTTTGCCTAGTATTGTACCTAAACTTATGACTGTTATCTCTGACTCTCATCCAAAAGTTCAAAAAACTGCCGCTCAAGCTCTCAAACAAATTGGTTCTGTTATAAGGAATCCTGAAATTCAAGCAATAGTTCCTGTTTTATTGGAGGCATTACAAGATCCGGCAAATAAGACATCCAAATGTCTCACAACAATGCTTAACACGAAATTTGTTCACTTCATAGACGCGCCTTCGCTCGCACTCATTATGCCTGTAGTCGAGCGCGCATTTCAGGGAAGATCTACTGAAACTCGCAAAATGGCGGCTCAAATAATTGGTAATATGTATGCGCTCACAGATCAAAAAGATTTGTCGCCTTATTTGCCGTCAATAATTCCTGGTCTCAAACAATCACTTCTCGATCCTGTGCCAGAAGTGAGAGGTGTAACGGCTCGAGCTTTGGGAGCAATGGTTAAGGGTATGGGAGAGGATATATTCGAAGACTTGATGCCATGGCTTATGACTACTTTAACTTCTGAGTCAAGTTCTGTTGACCGGTCGGGCGCTGCACAGGGTTTGAGTGAAGTTATGGGTGGACTCGGACTCGAAAGATTGGATAAATTTATTCCTGAAATTATAGCAACTGCTGAACGAACAGATATCGCGCCTCACGTTAAAGACGGATATATAATGCTTTTCATTTATCTTCCAATGGTTTTCACACAAGATTTCACTTCATATATCGGGCGAATTATTAATCCTGTTTTGAAAGCATTGGCCGATGAAAATGAATTCGTTCGCGAAACAGCACTTAGAGCTGGACAAAGAATAGTCAATATGTACGCCGAAACTGCTATTCAACTATTATTACCTGAATTAGAGCGCGGACTCTTCGACGAAAATTGGAGAATAAGATTCAGTTCCGTTCAATTATTAGGTGATCTTTTATTCAAAATATCTGGAGTTTCAGGAAAGATGACAACAGAAACAGCTGATGAAGACGACAATTTTGGAACAGAACAATCACATCGAGCTATTATGGGGGCATTAGGTGGTGATCGAAGAAATAGAGTGCTCTCAGGGCTATATATGGGTAGATCTGATGTCTCATTACAAGTACGTCAGGCGGCTCTTCATGTCTGGAAAGTTGTCGTCACTAATACTCCACGAACTTTGAAAGAGATATTGCCGACACTCTTCTCATTATTATTGGGCTGTTTAGCGAGTCACAGCTGTGATAAACAACAAGTGGCCGCACGAACATTAGGAGATTTAGTCAGAAAATTAGGTGAACGTATTCTTCCAGAAATCATTCCAATCCTAGAACAGGGACTTGAATCCGATCGTTCGGATCAAAGACAAGGAGTTTGTATAGGTTTGAGTGAAATAATGGCCTCAACGAGTAAGGAAATGGTTCAGGCGTTTGTTGACTCTTTAGTTCCAACCGTCAAAAAAGCTCTCTTCGATCCTTTGCCTGAAGTAAGACAGGCGGCCGCTAAGACTTTCGATAGTCTTCATTCAGCAGTTGGTGTCAGAGCTCTCGACGAAATATTGCCCGCTTTGTTGAATCAATTGGGAGATGAAGAAAAAGGAGAATTCACTTTAGATGGTTTGAGACAAGTTATGGCTATTAAGAGTAGAGTTGTTTTGCCTTATTTAGTGCCTCAGGTCAGTCATCAATAGTTATACTGATATATTTTCAAATTTCATTATAACAATTTCTATTGAAAACCAGTTGACAGTCCCGCCCGTCAACACTCGTGCGCTTTCATTTTTATCGACAGTCGCCGGAGAATCACTTTCTAAACATTTGCCAAAGATATTACCGGCACTTCTTCTTGCCTTAAGTAATGCTATCGATACTCCTCAAGAAAAACAGGTAAAAACTTTTTCATGATTTAAAAATTGAATAATTTAATAAATAAGTTTAAACTAATTTAGGAATTCGATTATTGCCAATCAGTTATTTTATCAGTTAGTGATGAAATGGGAGCGCGAACTATAGTTGACCATTTGTTAGAGTCGGCTCGCAATGAATCGCCTACTATTAGGAGATCATCTGTTTTGCTATTATATGCGTATTGCAGTCAATCGAAGGCTACGCTCTCGAGCAATATTTCACAACTTCTTCGAGGACTCATTTTGCTGTTCACGGATTCTAATGAACAGGTTTTGAACTTGAGTTGGGAAGCACTCAATGCTATAACAAAGAGTATGGAAAGTAAAGAACAAATGGAATACGTAAGTGATGTTCGAAATGCTGTTCGTTATGCAGTCAGTGATCTAAAGGCCAGTTCTCAGAACGGAGCGAATCAACTATTATTGCCAGGATTTTGTTTAGCGAAAGGAATCGCACCAATACTTCCTATTTTTAGAGAAGCGATTCTAAATGGAAGTCCTGACCAAAAAGAACAGGCGGCTCACGGACTCTCTGAAGTAATTGAACTGACGAGTGCTGAAGCTTTGAAGCCTTCAGTGGTTAACATTGCGGGACCTCTTATTAGAATACTCGGCGATCGTTTTACATGGAATGTAAAGGTGGCTGTTTTGGACACTTTATCTCTATTGCTGATGAAAGTTGGAGTTCTTTTACGTCCTTTTATTCCACAATTACAACAAACTTTTATTAAAGCATTAAATGATGGCCACAGAAGTGTTCGATTGAGAGCTGCAAATGCTTTGAGTCATTTGATAATAGTTCACACGCGTTGTGATCCAGTTTTCGCTGATTTACACAATGCTATTAAAAGTAGTGCAAACAGTGATGATATATCTATAAGAGAGACAATGCTTCACGCCTTAAGATTAGCCATAACTCCAGCCGGAGATAAGATGTCTGATTCAGTACGAAAACAGTTGACTTCAACTATTGTATCACTTTTGGGATTATCAGACGATTCGTGTCGTACGACTGCAGCCGCATGTCTGGGCGTTCTCTGCGCTTGGCTTCCAAATGATGAACTCAATAACATTGCTAGAGATCACTTACTCGATGACGACCTCACTGTTGACTGGGCTTTACGTCACGGAAGATCTGTTGCGCTCAGAATATCACTGAAAGAGGCTTCTAATCGATTAATGAAAGCCGAATGGAATGACAGAATTTGCAAAACATTAATTGCTTTCATATCTTCAGATCGGGTCCCGATTGTTATCAATGGAATTAAAGGATCCGCTTATTTAATAAAAGATTATATGAATAAATCAGAGATTCCGCCGCAAACACTTCTTTCTGCATTTGCGAGGGTTTGTATTGCAATGTTTATATACTGTATAATAAAAGTATATTTTTCTTATTTATTGTTTTTTCAACTCATAGGGAATGAATCACAGCAGTAATGAAGTCAAACAAACGGTCGCCATTTCAACAATCTTTATCGCGAAGACATTTAACGGTACAATATCTTCAGTTATATTCAAAGCTTTGGTACCATTGCTTGTGAACGGAACTAAAGAGAAGAATACAATGGTTAAAGCAAACTCTGAACACGCTTTGGTTGCATTTCTAAAGTTAAGAACAGGCGATGAAGTCTTACAGAGCTGTTTGAATTGTTTAGATACAGGTGCGGCCGAATCACTACAGGATTGCATTAATAAAACACTCAAAAAAGTTGCGACACAACAACATGAACATAAAGAAGAAGAATTTGATGACACTTTACTTATATAATAATTATTACTTATAAGAAAGTTAAACTTCTAAAATATTTAATTATTTGTTTATAAACTTTTTGACAAAAATTTGATTCATATTTAATAAAATATAAGACGAAAATAATTTTCACATAAATGATTGAAAACTTGATTTGATTTGAAAATAGCGTTTATGTTAAGAGAAAGACTGCGTTCCCAACGAATAACTGTATGAAGACTGGAAAAAATAATTAGGAATTAGTCCTTCGGGTTCAATATCCTTAGGATTAACATTAGATTCCAATTTTTTCTTAATATTACTGATAAACATCTGAAGTTTAACTAAAGATTGTCTTTTAGTTCCCTTTTGAGTCACATTTTCAATTCTTGTCATATAATCTAAAGCAATGAATTTAATTATTTTTATGAATTGTTTGCGATAAAATCGATAGAATTTATGTGAAGTAATTGATAAAAATGATTCTAAAACAGCAGCAGTTATTGCAGTTTTTGGCTCTAAGTTTAATAGCCTTGCGATCCAACTCCAGCCATGATTCAAATCGTGCGGATGATTGTTCTCAACATTTGATTGAATTATAGCTGCATAGAGTTTAACCATTGCTCGCATTCTATTCAAAAAAGATTCTTCGCTTTCTTCAGTTCCGTCTTTACCAATAGTATAACCACAAGCTATTAAGTGTTCTCTTTTGCTTTCATTTCCATCATTATCTGGTTTAGGATAATATGGGATAATATACGGACATTTCTCTTGCATTTGAGCCATAAATATTTGACCAAAAGTTGGGAAACGTGACCACAAAAGAACTATTATTGGAGCCATTGTTAGTGCGATATCTTTTTGTTTAGTACTCACACTCTTATTATAAAAGATAAGCAATAATATTATGATTAAACTTAATATAATAACAATTTGAATAATGACTTACAATAAACATTTTAGAGGCAAGACTTATGCAAAAATTAAGTGAACCGTCTTTATTATCACAACTAATCTTTTTTCCCCCATATTCTACCTTTTTTTCACTGAAAAGTAAAGTCAAACGATTCAGTTTATCTCTGATGTGTTCAACTGATTCACATGATATTGAATTAATTGTTGTTTTAATATATAATTGCAAATCATTTCTCTTTTGCTTGAATTTTGTTTCAACCATAAAAGCTTTGAAAGTATTTTCAAATTCATCCGAAATCTTTTGTAAATTTAGAAACTCTTTGAAGGCTTTATATTCAACAGATTCTGATAAAGCATTCGATGAATTGGTTGATAAGTTTTCATTTTTGTTTGATATCACACTTTGATCATTGATCGCAATGTCATGTAATCTATTATTTTCAATAACTATCGATTCTTTCGGTTTTTGTTGAATACTTTGTTTCACTTTTTCAATTTCGGAAACAATTTTAATTTTCATGTTATTTGCGGTCAACTCATAATTTTGAACATTATTAATATCAATATCTGTTAAATGCGTTTTTGTCAGTAAAATATCAATACTTTGGACTAAACTTATCAAAAAATGCAAATCTTTTTGAATACAATGAAAAAGTTCACTATTTCTCAATTCATTTTCAGAACTATTCGACAAATGGATAACATTTTGAACAATTGCATCGATTTTACTTCTCATAAACAAAACTTGTTTTCGTTTGAGTTCTTGTTGTTTTTTCTCTTGTTCTTCAACTAATAATTGGTGTTTACTTTCAATTTCTTTTAATTTAAAACTAGGACTCAATGAGTTGTCATCAAAACTCGTTTGTTGACAAACAATCTCTTCTTTGAGAGCATTGTATTCCTCTTCGAAAACATTTGTTCTTTTAATCGAAGCCAAAGTAAATCTTCTTCTAATTAATCGCAATTCTTCTTCAATTCGTTCGTCAAACTCTTTTTGGTAATTTTCGACTCCTTTCACATGTTTTTCAACTTTAGTTCTAACCAATTCTTGTCTCTCTTTCTCATAATTAATAAAATCTATTTCACTGATTGACTCATTTTTATTGATAGAATTGTTTTCATGTTTACTATTTTCTTGAGATAACTCATTGTCTAAATTTTGAATCTTTTCATTAATAACAACTTTATTTCTATTTGTGTTCACATTTTCGGTAACTTTATATTTAACCGAATGTTTGCTTTTAATTTCATTCGTATTTTCGGTCTCTTTATCTTTCGGCAAATTTTTAGGACAAATACCGATAGAACTTATGAATTGTATTTTCACTTCACTTATGATTTCCTGAAATAAATTTGAAATATAATTAATAAATAATTAATAATAATTTAAAATAAATTTCAAACCTGAGCCCTTCCCTCTTCTTTCCAATTCCTGTCATAACTCAATCTTCCTTTTGATGTATTCTTGAGTGCACTCAAAACACATTCAGTTTCAGCATTACTTATATTTCGACTCATTTTTTAACTATAATCCATATAATAAATGAAAACTCATTTCGATTAAGACTATTTGAAATAATAAACAAATTATTGTATTTGAAAATATTGAAGAAATGGTTCATTCAATAAATACATTTGTTTTATAGAGGGATTGGGCTTAGGCTTAACCTTTAGGGTTGTAAAGTTACCGTTAATAAGTATGGTAAGCTACCAAAGTAACTTACGTAAGGCAAGTAAAGTAAAGTTACAAGATTTAGCGCACATCAAATGGATTTAAAGATATGTTCAGTAAGAGTATATTCTATCCAACTAATTGGTTTTGCATTGTTTTTTCTCATTATTAATTTCAATTTAATTTATCTATATTACTAAAAAAATGATGTTCGTCTCTATCTCTCTATCTCTCTCTGTTCGCAATAATGGTTGAAAAAATTTCAAAGTTTTAAAAATTGGAAAATTTTCGAAAATTTCTTTTAATAAGGGCAACAATGAGTTAAAAAGAAATATTTTGAGAGTAAGTTAATGAGTGATCTGTAGAGACAATATATAAGAGATTGATTGATAGAAAACTTTTAATAGGGGGAGGGGAGGGGCTGATGTTATTTGATTTTAAGTTGCGAAGAATCGAATAATAGGAATATTTTCATAAAAGTTTTAATAAAGGAAAATAAACACTTAAGCACTTTTAGAGGGTTGAAGCAACTGATTTATCTTACTTGAGTCTCAAGTAACTTACGTAAGCTACATTACCGTACTGTTAACCACTAGCTCAGCTTGAGCTGATCAAATTTTCGAAAACTGTTTATAGTCAGCTCAGTTCATCGAAATTAGTCATCAGCTTCTCACAGCTCAGGCGTTCCAGCTCAGCTCGAGCTCAGGGTTATTAAGCTGATGGGTTTGACTACCTTACCGTAACTTACTTATTTACAGATTCTTCTTTAATTGGACTCAATGGAATACTAATTTTCAGCGCGAAGTAAGGTTTTGTTAATTAGGATAAAATATGGTTAATTTAGGTAGATTTACGTTTAATTAGGTTCAATAAAATCGGTTTTAAAATAAGCTGAAAATTCCTGCGCTGTAAGTTTTCGGCTGAATATTGGTATAACGGTTGGGTATAACCTAACTTTTTTTTAAGTTTTTAAAGTTTTTAATATTGCTTTTAATGAGTAATTAATAATCTTCTTAATCTGATCCACAATAAACGGAGATAATCGTATAAAAATATATTATATATAACTATAGCACTATTTTTTTATCAAAGACTTTTGGCACAATTGAAGTGCTTGTTTCCAAACCGTAATAACTCCTTGTAATGTGTTTTTGAGAAAATCGAGAAAAACGTTTTAACAATTATAGCTTTTTGGAAATAAAGTCAAACTTTGAGTGCAGTTTACTATAGGATTTAAGCCTTTTTGAGTATAAATAACATTTCCATTGATTCCCTCACCTAAAAATACATAGGAATAAGAGTTTATCACAATTTCGAAAATTTTGTGACTTATCACGGTTTGGAAATAAACACTTCAATTATAATTCGGTGACGCAAAGAGTGGGTGACAGGAAATGACACTCAAACTGAAAAGTTTGGTATAAAAACCCTTTACATTTTGGTATACAATTTAGCTAAAAATGAATCTGTAAATCAAATAAATGAGTCCAGAGTTTAGAACACGAACTGAACTTTATTTTTGACTTACTTAAGAGTTTTAAGTTTTCAAATGACCTTTAGATGAAATGCAAAAGTTTTATTTAACGCGAGATTCAGGAACTTTATAATAACAATTTTATATATCAAAATTTCTGAGAAAGAAATGTTCAAACAATTGTTGAACTACAAATGAGCATGGTGATCGAGTATAAGCAGGACATTATTGTATAGTACCAAAGTCAAGTATAAACTAATATTATATAAAGTTATATGATATAGCATTGGTTGAGCCAGAATTGCCTGCTTTTACAAAACCAATTTATTACAAAATAAATAACTAATAAGTTTAAGTCAATTTTGACAATTAATCCAAATGCTTATGAAATCCAAAACCTATAACTCATACGAACAATAGTTTTAATAGAAATAATATTCAGTTATAATATGATAATAAGAATTAAATGAGCTTAAAATAATTAGATGATAAACAAAATAGAAAAAACCAATCGAATAGGCTTTAAAATTATTCTATAAATATGTGTCAATCAATACAATACTGTATATCGATTATTATTCAGAATATGTTTACAAAATAAGTGCATAAATATATAAATTCTTCTAAAAATAAATTTAACAAAGATTTGGAAAAATGGTTTGTGAAGAACCCGTAATAAACATGTGTAGCCATAATAGTTATGAATTGCATCATCTCATGCTTTCTCATGCTTTTTCATCCCTGCACATGATAGTAAATGATAGCAAATGCTATTCGAGTCAGTTTGTCCTTCAAAGTCATTGAGCTTTTGCTCTTTACACAAGTCTGGAGTATTTTTTTGTAATTCCTATTGGAATACACTTAAGGCTTCCCTTATTTTCACTGTTTCTATAACTAAATAGTCTATAATAAGTTCTCTATAAGTTTTAATTCATATATCAATATCATTACTAGTCTTACAAAACCCCTCAAAACGTGTTTCAATCGCGGCTTTACTTCAACACTATTTCCTCGTTTTGAATAAAAATATATTACTTTGAAATTTATTATAGCTATAAATAGTGGTTATTATTATGACTTTAGACGATAATAATGAAACCGAAGATATTAATGAAACGAATGAAGCAAAAGATGAAGAATCAAAACAAGATCAAGAATTTATTTTCATTCACGACACGGGCTTTAATGTAGTCATTGATTCACATGGTTTGGAAAACTTTGAGATTCAGGTTAGATAACATTCATTATTTGATTAGCATTTTATTAACAATACATTTATTCATTATTTCATTAATAATTAATTAGTTATCTAATTATGTGAACAAAAAACATGTTAATCATAATAACTAATTAGTTTGCATGCATTCAAAGACAACTAAAATGCATATAAATATCAAAATGAATGCTTAACAGAAATGGATTGATATCTATATTAAAATCAATAGTATATTAAGTTATGTTTAAAACATGAATTTTGTCTCTAACTATCGATTAACACTTTAATATCAATGTGTTTTCGCTGTACATGTATTACATACTTATTTTGGCTTAAATTGAATTATGACTTAATATGCAAAACAAAAGGTGAGTGCAATGGAATTGGTTCAAGAGATACACCATTTGCTTATGGATAGAGAGGACACCTGTCATCGGACATGCTTTTCGTTACAATTGGATGGAATAGCTTTAGACAATTTCGCTGAACTCAAAAACATACAGGGCTTGAAAGAGGGATCAGTTATAAAAGTAGTTGAAGAGCCCTATACTGTACGTGAGGCCAGAATTCATGTCCGACACGTTCGCGATTTGCTCAAGTCATTGGATCCGTCGGACGCTTACAATGGTGTCGATTGTAATTCACTTTCATTCGTCAATATTATCGCTCAGTCAGACATTTTGGGTAACTTTTTATGCTATAGTTATTGATATCTTAATTTAGAGTTGTTTTGTGCAAAAGTTTTCATTCAATTAATATTTAAACTAAACTTAAAGAGAAAAAGAAAGGCTCGCGAATGGATTCAATGGATTGCACTCCACCTGATTATATACTTCCCGGATGTAAAGATCGTCAACTTCTTCCACTTCAGCCACAAACTAAAGAGCAGAAAGTAATTAATAGTTTATAAATGGATTCTATTACTGGTCTAATACTTATTTTTTAGGGTCCATTAGCTTTGAAAGTGTTGACCGCCAGCGGTTGGAATCCTCCTCCGGGAACGCGTAAACTTCACGGGGATTTAATGTATTTATATGTTGTCACTCTTGAAGATAAGAGATATCATATCACTTCTTCGACACGAGGTTTTTATGTTAACCAATCGAATGACGAAGAATTCAATCCAAAGCCCGCAAATCCAAAAGTAGTCTATCATTCATTAATCGATTTATTGAGTCAAATCAGTGCCACATTTAAACGCAATTTCCTAAGCATTCAACGAAAGCGCCATCAAAGACATCCATTCGAACGCGTCGCCACTCCATATCAAATGTATTCATGGACTGCTCCACATCTCGAACATACAATTGACTCCATCCGTGCTGAAGATGCCTTCTCTTCAAAGCTCGGTTATGAAGAACATATTCCCGGCCAGACTCGTGACTGGAATGAAGAATTACAAACCACTCGAGAACTTAGGCGTAAAACACTTCCTGAACGACTACTAAGAGAAAGAGCAATATTTAAAGTTCACAGTGATTTTGTTGCAGCCGCTTCTCGAGGAGCTATTGCTGTCATCGATGGAAATGTTATGGCTATAAATCCTGGAGAAGAGACAAAAATGCAAATGTTTATATGGAATAATATATTTTTCAGTCTGGGATTTGATGTTCGCGATCATTATAAAGAATTAGGCGGTGATGCGGCAGCATTTGCCGCCCCTTCTAATGATTTACAAGGAGTTAAAGCTTACAGTGCTATCGATGTTGAAGGTCTCTATACTCTCGGGACGGCTGTTATTGATTATAAAGGATATAGAGTTACGGCTCAAAGCATTATACCTGGAATTTTGGAGAGAGAACAGGAACAGTCTGTAGTTTATGGTTCAGTTGACTTCGGGAAGACTGTAGTAACGCATACAAAGTATTTAGAGCTTCTCAACAAAGCCGGTCAAGTACTCAAGATTTTGCCGCATAAAGTCATTAATGAGAAAGAAGAGGAAATTGAAATTTGCTCTTCTGTTGAATGCAAAGGAATCATTGGGAATGATGGCCGACATTATATATTAGACTTATTGCGAACTTTTCCTCCCGATCCTAACTTTCTCATATTAGAAGGTGAAGAACTCAGTAAAGAAGTTCAAGCGATGGGATTTCCGCGACTGCATAAACATAAGTTATGTTGTCTTCGGCAAGAATTGGTGGACGCTTTTTTCGAGGCTCGATATATGATGTTTATTAAATTAGCGGCTTTTCATTTACAACAACTCGGGTTAAGAAATTTGAGAGAACAAGAAATTAAGAATAAAGCAATCGAAGCACAGAATGAAATCAAAATAAATGATTCCGAACAAAATTTGAATATTGAAATCAAAGAAAATGGAGTTTCACTCCAAGTAAGTGAGACGGAGTCTAAAATAGTTGGTGAAGAATCGGAAGATTATAAGAAAATAGTTGAGTCGTTGACTTCAGGTGAAAAATCTGATATCGACAGCACTAAAGAGATAGTCAGAAAAGCTGCTCAATCGGTCGGATCGTTGAAAGATAATGAGTTTGACATAAGATTTAATCCTGACCTGTTCTCCAATGGGGTCAAACTTTGTGATACCGGTGATTCATTGCGAAAACAGAAGCAACTCGTTAAAGATGCCGCAGAATTCTTACTAACTGTTCAAATCAATGGCTTTGTAAGCATTCTTTTAAAAATAAACTTTTGAGCACAAATCTAATCTATTTTCTTCTTTTTAATATTTAGATAAAAGATTGTTTAGAGCACACGACAACTCCATTCGATGGCATTACTCTCACAGAAGCTCTTCATAGTCGTGGAATCAATATTAGATACTTAGGAAAAGTTGCGGAACTATTGAATGAACAGAAGCCACTCGAATATCTTTATGTAAGTCTAATCTTCATTCATATGATTAATCCTGAATAATCACAATCTAATTAATTCTTGCAGAATATTGTTTTGAGTGAATTGATTTGTCGGTCAGCGAAACATATTTTCACCGGTTATATACAGGGCATCGAAATGATGAGTTTGGCCTCAGCTATCAGTCACTTCTTGAATTGTTTTCTCTCTTCGTGTTCAACACTTCCTATGCCTTCAACTAATGATGAGCTTCAGTTACGTCAGACCAGACGTAAAAACAAACGAAAGACTCGCCAAAGTTTTGTCAGCTCTCAGGATAACAATGAATGGATTACTCTCTCTCAGAAATCATTTTGGAATAATCTTAGAAATGAAATCGAAACTTATTACGGGTTCTCTTTGAGTGCAGACTCTATTGATAGTGCGGTCGAATCGTTTAGTTTTCAAAAAATCTCAATTTTGCGTTTATTTTGTATCAGAACTGGTATTCAATTATTGTTACGCGAGTATAACTTTGATCATAAAAATCGGATCACTTTTACTGAAGACGATATATTGAATGTGTTTCCTGTTGTTAAACATATACATCCGCGTGCATCAGATGCCTATAATTTTTATTCTACTGGACAGCGAAAGATTCAAGACGGATATCTCAAAGAAGGTTATGAACTAATTAGTGAAGCGCTCAACTTATTGAACAATGTTTACGGAGCAATGCATCCAGAAATCGCTCAATGCTTGAGAATGTTGGCGAGACTTAACTATATAATGGGTGATCACTCAGAAGCGATTGCTTTTCAACAGAAAGCTGTCCTTATGAGTGAAAAAGTCAATGGTATCGATCATCCATACACTATCACTGAATACGTGAGTAATCTTTACATACGTTTTGTTCAACTTATGCATTCATTTTAGGCTTTCGTTTAAACTTTTAAACTTGTTTGATCACAATGTTAAGATTTTTACGATCTATTCTCTTAAAACGAGTTATGCTTTAAATGCAATAATTTTTCTAATTATAGACTCATTTAGCGCTCTATTGTTTCGCAAATTCTCAAGTGTCCACTTCATTGAAGTTTTTATATCGCGCTCGTTATCTGCTTTCTCTTATATGCGGCGAAAATCATCCTGAAATGGCTATTCTTGACGTAAGTATTAATAAATATGATCTTTAGCCTAATGGTTAATGTTTGAATTTAAAGAGTAACATTGGTTTAATACTACACGCGGTCGGAGAATATGATTTATCGCTTCGTTTCCTCGAGAATGCTCTTAAGCTCACATTACGTTATTTCGGTGGTAAAAGTCTTAAAGTAGCCGTTAGTTATCATTTGGTGGCGCGAACGCAGTCATGTATGGGTGACTTTCGAGGTGCCCTTCAGTATGAAAAAGAAACATTTTCTATATATAAACAACAATTGGGTGAAGAACACGATAAAACTAAAGAGAGCTCTGAATGTCTAAGACATCTCACACAGCAGGCTGTTGTTCTTCAAAAGAAAATGAATGAAATATATAAAGGAAACTCAACTGCTGTCATACCTCCCATTCAAATACAACCTCCATCTGTGAGCTCTGTTCTCGATATGCTTAATATTATTAATGGTATTCTTTTTGTTCAACTCAGGTATTGAATTAGACGATAATATCTCTTAATTTTATTATTAACTCAATAATAATTAGTGATAATACTAATGATAAATTTGTTTAGTCCTCAAGATGTGGAGAGCCTTAAAGGTGAATTCACAACAGACAAGAATACCTCAGAAAATTCTTCTAAAAAGATCGCTCAATCAAATGGCTTATCATCTGATTTCGATTTCATTAATGAAAATAATGAATTGAATAAGAAATCAGTTCTCAATTGAATATTACAAAAAAGTTTTATTTTACTATTAAATGCAAAACCCATACAACGAATATAGTGTGAAACATAAGTGTATTCATTAGTTTTTTATGATTAGGTTGTAATTAGTTTGCAATTAGAGTTAATTGTAATTAGATTTTTTTTATAATTTTAGGTCAATTATCAAATAATTTGCATTTTCACAATTGAATTTCTGTAGCCTTTATGTACAGATTTATCGGTTATTATTATTATTATTTTGAATGCATAATAGATAGCATAATTTGGTTACTGAAAAACTCATTAAACAATCAATATCTATTACTTTTTCTGTACTTAAAGGCATATTCAGTGCATTTATAAGGATTAGTGATAAAATTGAATTAATAAGTGCTGTTTTAATGAGTACTCTAACACTTATTCGCGTGCAAAACAAATTTTTATTATTCATAAATATATATCACGATAATTAGCTATTATGTTATCATAGAATAAGATGATAATAATCAGGAACTTTGTTATCAATATTTCATAGAAATGTATTAAATGTTGAAATGAGGTGCGAGTCATGTAATGTTTCGATAGGAGAATGGCTTTCGATTCATTGAATATACAAATCTATGCACCTATTGTTATATTTAGAATAATTATTATAGTTATTAGAATTGAAGTGCAATTTCATTGCCATTTTTTGCCATTTAGACAAACAATATATCAATTATTAGGAATTATAATCAATATTTTGCAATTGTTAGCAATTAATTCATATTTCAATCGTTTATTTGTAGTTCAAAACTAATTAGACATTAAATTATTGAATTTTTAAATTTATTTTTTCATTTATTTAAAAATAACATTAATACTGATTAATACTTTGCACCAAAACAAGGAATTTTTAACATCTTTCAAATACTTTATATAAATCGGATAGATTTGCGGTCACGTGAAAAGTGAAATTATTCGCCAATTCATTTGATGGACAAAGAATTGCTTTATATGACGGATATATTATTAATTCCACAATTTTAGCCCATTTTTCATGATCTGAATCAGATTCAAACTTATTGGGAGGTTTTGCGTAAAATTGAGACAAAACACGACCAATACTTTGAAAGCATTCCTTTTCAACATTCCAATTGACATCATTTGCCAAACAATAAATAAATTGAGGCAAATATGATAAGTTGGGAACAAAGCCATCGAGAAGTATTGGTAAACCTGTTAATTGTTTGCTATCATTAATTGCTATCGAAAAATAGTCACAAAGCATTTCTTTGTTATCCAATAATATTTTCTCAACTTCTATGGCTTCGATTCGTTTCATTCCTTTATTTTCAGATCGATTTTCGAATTCTAAATAAATTTCCGCCAATTTTTTGATCGGTAAAGGATTGGAAAGTTTAAATCGATCAAAATTTGCGAAATCAATGAGAAAGAGCTGATAAAATAATTCTTGGTTTAGATGAAGTCCATTGACAAGCATTAGTTGTGTTTTGTGTTGAAACAAAATAAACGTTTCGTCAGCACATCCGACATAACTTGAGTTACTTATTAAGTCTTGAAGACTATTATCAGTACATTCGAAGACACTTTTTCTCAGATCAATAACACTTTTTAATTTTATTTGTCTGCGATGTTTGTCATCTCTTTTAGTGCGACACAAAAATTCATCGATCTTTCTGTCTTTACTATCGATTCGAATTTGTTTATGCGGTCGCGGAGTTGTCTTCTGTCGGTTCAAATCTTTAGAATTTCTTGGACTTTCTTCAGATAACTTCAATTTACAATCACTTGAAAAACTCTTATTTAAAATCATCTCTGAATCGTCTGAAATCTGTTTTTCAGCTGTAACTGAATTATACTTTTCAGAGAAAGAAGTATTTGAAAAGACTTTTTGTACGGTTAAAGTTCGTGTTTCTCCCTCTGAAAGCTTACTTTCAATTGTTTCGATTATTTTTTGACAAATTTCTTCCTCATGAAGAAAATGGACTTCACTTTTGGTCGGATGAACGTTAACGTCAATGTTTTTGGGATCTATTTTAAGACTTAAATAAACGAATGGATGAAAGCCTTTCATTAAATGATTGCTATAAATAATATCAATCGCTTTTTTAAGTGATGGACAATCGACGAGACGGTTATTTATGAATAGAATGAAATTAAAACTCTTTAGATAAGTGTTTGTGTTTGAAGTCAAGCCAGACATTGAAAACTTGAGTCTATTTTCATCAGTTAAAGACAAAACAATTAAATTTTTTGCAATGTCTGAACCATATAATGTTCGAATATTATCTATTGTTTGACTTCCAATAGTAGTATTCAAATCACTATTATTTTCGCCAAATTTTTTCAATGAAAACGAAACAGTATTTGAGTTATGAATTGCATACTTAGTGATCACATCAAGTATTAAATTATATTCATTTGAATATGAATTCAATGCATTTTTTCTCAATAATAAATTATAGAATAAGTTCTCCACTGAAACAGTGGTTCCAGTATTAGAAGCGACCGGAGATGGACTCGATTTTGGCTTTCCGTCAATGAATTCCATTTTATAACCACATAACTGTTCTTCAGTTTTGGTGATAATCGTAACGAATGAAACGAGACTTATTGAAGACAAGGCTTCGCCACGAAATCCATATGTATTCATATGAAGCAAATCTTCAAACTTTTCTAACTTAGAAGTTGTGAATCTCTCGCAAACTATTTCTAAGTCTTCTTTCTATTAAATAATTTAAAAACAATTAATTGATAATAAAAACAAATAAAATGAATTCAAACCCTAATTCCTGATCCATTGTCTATAATATTAATTGATTTCATGCCTCCATTTCTTACTGTTATTTGAATTGTTGTCGAATTTGCGTCCAAACTATTTATTAATTATTTAATTAATTCAATTCAATACAAGTATTTTTCATTTTAAAAAATTATATTTTGATTAATAAATAGAGACCTGTTTTCAAGTAATTCTTTGATGACATTAACGGGTCTGTGAATTACTTCTCCGGCAGATATTCTGTTGACAACAATTTCATCCAATTTTTTGATTACTTTTGGAATTGTTTTGTTTAAAGACATTTCAATTTTAATTAGTTTTGATTCAACTATTTTTGCTTTTGCTTGAATTGAATGAACAATTAAGATAATAATATCTAAACAAACATCAAAATATTTGAAAAAACTTAAAATATTGATAAATAATAAACAAATTCAAAATTAGAGTCATTTGTGAGTTCTGTCACTATTCGTGTGCAAACTTTGTTATTATTTCGAATCCATAAAAAAGCGCGAAAATCAAAATTATTTTATTGTTATTTAAATAAGTTTTTCATTGAATTTTAATCATTTGAACTAAATTTTATTTAATTAAATAACAAATGAATTAATTTATATGAAACAAAATATTAATGAGAAATAATTAAATTAAATGGTTTTTAAAATATTGAAACAACTGATACGTCGATTCATGATTTTGTGACAACTCTTTAGTTTCTAACTTAATAAGTATTGATTGTTTGTCTCTTTTAATAGTTAAACTGCAGTGCAATAAAATTAATTGATTTAAACAATACTCTCTTTGAGTTTTAGTCTTTTTTATTTCAGAATCAAATGAATTCTGATCGCTATCGATGTCTTCATCAATGCTTCGCTTCAAAACTGATATTTTATTTTGATCTGAATTCGTTTCATTGGTTAACTCCATATCAGATGGATTTTCTATTTGAGATGATATTGTATTTGAACTATTAGTTGAATCACATTTTAGCTTAAATTTTGCTTCTCTTCGTTTCTTTCTTTGATTACTCCAAGTATTTGTGTTCGACTTTATTATAAATTCAATAGATTTCTTATTTTCTTTGACATCAAACGAATCGATTTGTAAATCATTGACGAGAAGAGACCTTATTTTCTCAGAAATTGAATGCAATTCATATTTAGTGTCTTTCATTTTTGGCGGTAAGTAATAAATGAGAGGTGGCTTTGATTTACAACTTTTAATAGTAGGAACTTCTTTAAGATCGAAACCATTAATGAAAGTCCAGGCAATTCCCCATCTTTTAGTGATTCCCTGACAAAACTCAGTGCTAACAAAGCTAGTGATCAAACCTTTTTCGATATATTGTTTAATAATATCCTTAAGTTCAAATAAACTTCTTTTTTTGCCTAACATTGCGCTATAAATCATAATCTTATCCCTAATGAGTAAACTTTGTTCAATCATTTTTGAAACAAAGCCCACTTCTCCGCCTTCAACAATAGATTCAATTGCTATTGAAGTATTGGCTGAAGATTTTTTGCGTGGAATACAATTAGATTTGAATTTTGATTCAATACTCAAATCATTGACATCAACATCAATATTCATTTGAGTTTCACTTTCATCGCAATTACTGTCCGAATCATTGAAGTTATCACTAAAAAATGGCGGATTTGTCATTGAAAAGTGTATGGATTGGGTCTTTAGTATGTCTTCAATTGAACCAAAATAAGTATCGTCTTTGCATTTGATAACTATTCAAACATTTAAAAGAAATGAATTATTGTCTGTAATTTATTTGATAACAAATATACCGGTAATTGTTTTAAACTCACTTTTAATTCTTTCGTTTAAATTATTATTATTGACATTCTTTTGAGCGCATTCTATATTAAAAGGGTCGACATCTGTGGCCAAAAACTTCCAATTTTTATTAATAGTGGAACCAATCAATGGAAATATAGCACAACTTCCGGTCCCGATATCGAGACCAATGATTTCTTTGCCATCAATTTCTAAATATTGAACCAGTTTTGAGACCAAGTCTTGAGTCCATAACAAATAATTCAAACGCTGCGGAACTGTTGGTATCAATCGATTGACAGGTATTTCGACCTCAAGATCGAAATCTTTTTTAAGTAAAGTAATAGTCAATTGTCTCAAAGCATTGCAATCATTGTAATCAATGCTAACTTTTCCGCTTAAGTCTAACCGAACGTAAGCCCCAAATGACGGATAATTAGCGGCCATTTCACCGAAATTCGGTTTTGTTCGGTATATATTTCTCGGATGCATAAAACGATTTAATGACATCTCTTATTAAATAAAGATTTTATTTAAATATTCATTAGTTTTACGATTAATTTATTTTCAAATATCGTTTGTTTACGTTTTAATATCGTTTATAAAAGTTTGCCATAAATGACGTCTTCTTTCTCTCCAATCTATGCCTCAAATGTTTGGATAATTTGAATTGTTTAAGGATTTTATTTTAAGTCTCAACTAATTTTAGTTTCACTTAAGAATTCGTTCAATTAATCAATAAATAAAGAAATATTGTATAATAAGAGCTTTTAAGAAACACTCCATAAGATTTTGATCCCAATGTAAGCCCTTTTTAAGTTTATGACATGTATAAAAACAACTATCAATATATTGATTATTTTATTGATTTAAAGTAAAAGTTATATTATTGATAAGTTTAAGGCAAAAATTGAATTTCGTTGTATTATTATTTTTGTTAATTTTATTTAGAAAATTTAAGTGTTTGTAAATATATTATCTTATTCTGAAGAAGTTCTGACAACTCTTTAATTGACTGGTTATAGCTTTGCTCTACTTTTACTTTAACAGATGTTGCGATCGAATCACTTTCCTGTAAAACAAAATCAAATACTTTTTATATAATTCTCATAAAATAATTATTTTAAAACTTACTGAAAGATCGAGTAAAGAAAAAGTTTGTGAAAAAATAGAATCCGAAATATTAATAGATTTAATAATTTGTTGTATATTAAGAGCCGATTCTTCAAACTTATTCACTAATGAGTTGTAAAAATTCATCAAAGAATCATTGGTTATATCATTAGCTCCTGTATTATCTTTTTTTCTTCTATTCTTTTTATTAGAAATATTCATTTTTTTCTTCATAATTGACTGAATAATTCCGATCAGAATAATAGCAATACTCAGTGTTTCGATAGAATTTGTTAATTCCTCAAAAGTAGATCTCATTGAGTAGAGATTCCTATTATTGTTGGCAATAATTTCTACTTCACTAACAATTGAAGCAAAAATATCACCAGATTTTACACTAGAAAATGAATATTTTTCTTTTGGCTCATTTTGTAAAGAAATTATAAATTCAAATAATCCTAAGAGAACTTCAAAATGATTTCTTTTACTAAAAGTAGCGATTCTGGAGGGATGCGGACCTTGTAGTGGAAGCTTTAAATAGAAATTTATCGTTAAAAATAATCAATTTTTATTCAATCTAAAAATAATAATGACTTACTATTGATTGTGAAAAAGTTGAGCAATTCACTGAATTTATGTATTCGCGAAATTTCAATGAAAGTTCGCTTAAAATTTCAACAAAACTACGCTTTTCTGTTCCATTAGTTTCAGTATTTTCTGAAGTTTTAGTGTTAGTATTATTTTGAAATTCTTTTTTAGAAACATTACTCGAAACTGAATGATGTGCGGCAGCGATCGCACGAATTATTAAGTTTCTGATCTTTAGCCAAATCAACTCATCATTAAAGGTTTGCGTTTGTTTTTCTCTTATTATACTTTCGGTCTTCTGATGATTACTAAGAATTACAGAGAAATCTCTGTTATCGCATAAGTCATTCCAAACAAATTTATCCTTTTCGGGATCGATTTCCATATAATTTATTATGATTTCTGTCGCAGAATGACTGAAATTAAATCAATTTAAATATAATAATTAGGTCTCGAAAATTCATAATTAATTTAATACTTTTTTGTTTCTAAAATAAGGTCCAAAATCATACGCTCGACAGAAGCCAAACAAAATTGCAATGAATTATTCAATTTGTCCCTCAGATTAATAATCTCTTCAACTTTAGTGAAAGAGCCATATTTGTAACACGATATCAGATAATCCAATGTCTATTTGATTGAAACAACCAATTATTCATAATCAAAATAATTGAAACGAATATCTAATAATTGAATAATATTTACATCTTTAAAATTTGAGGAATAAAACTTGAGTGCATTTCCTAACAATTGTGAAGAAGTAGTTAAATGTCCGCAAACAATAAAAGGTGTTGAATATATATATCCGAGTGAGTCGTGCTGTATATGTTTAATGTCAAGAGAGTCTAATAGTGTATGACTAGCACTGACTGCACCCCAACTGTTATAAAGTTTTATTAACAGTAATTTAAGATAAAAATTAGACGGACTTCTATTAAGAGCCCATTCATTAATTACTATCAATTGAAAAACCAAATTATCTTCTAATTTATTCTTTTCTACTAATAAAATATTTGAAATCAAAATAATATAAGGATCTGTTGGCTGTGGCTCTGCTTGAGTTAAATCAGAGTTAATCACAATATTCTTATGATAAGTTTCATATTTTTCAAATAGGTATTCAACGAGTTTAACATTTTCTTCTTCACTAATGTTGTCGTGTTGTCCAGTATAGTGACAGATATAGTAGAAACACATGTGTTGTTGCATTGCATTCATATCATTATTGACTTCTGATATATTCATAACGAATTGTTTCATTTGTAGAATTAACTATTGATTAAATTAATTCTAAATTTAAATTTTGTTAAAATATTATATAAAAAACTTACGCAATCGATTTCGTCTTTATTTAAATAAGTTTTATCTAAAATATAACACATATCGTAAATACACGCGTGTTTAGAACTGAAATCTTTAAAATATTCAAATAAAAGATCAGTTATAGAGTTATTGATCCGTTTCAACAAATGATCGACATCTCCATTAGTTTGTTGTCTTTTCTTAAGAAATTCATAGAAAACCATTTTTGCTAAATAAGGTCCTCTTTGGCGCTGAAATGGTTTAATAGTAGAGCTTTTCATTGGATTGTGATTTCCTTTTTCAATACATTTCTCAATCAATTCCATTACTGACAATAGATAATGATGTGAATTATGGTTTCCGTCAACTGTTAAATCCTTATTTATAATCAATTCATTTTCGTCTAAAATGTTGGAAATATTGAATAATTCTAAATAATATTCTATTTGATCGATATTGTTCTCAATCAGCAGTTTATAGGCATCAAAAGCTTCTTTATATTTTAACTGCATTTTTAAAAGTTCTGCTTTTCTTCGAGACAGAAAATCTAAATAATTGCCGAGTTTTTCACCGATTGGACTCTCGATAATATTTAGCATTTCTTTATATTTCTTCTGCTTTTCTAATATCAATAGATATAATTCTACTTCAGCTTCTGCTTCAATCTTTCGTTCGTCATAAAACTTTTGACACATTTTCTCAGCCAATGGTAGCGTCACTTTTTGAGCAATGTTTTGATCTTTTGCACTCATTGCCTATTATATCAAATCATAGCTTAATTGGTACTCGTTTTATACTTAATCAAAAAATTAAAAATTTTAAAAATATGCACTTCTATTGCTTTTGACATGTGTTTAATTGAAGCTCAACTTATATCTAATACTTACCAAAGTTCTGAAGTTATAAGCATTACAGTTAAACATCATTCACAACAATAGAGAGTTGAGATATGAATCAAACTAATAAATACCTGCATAAAAATACTCATAACTGCCCAAAAATAGTATGGATTCTTGGGTTTCAACTTATAAAGACTCAAAGCTGCCAATTGTTGTTTCTTATAATCACTCATTCGTACGAAAGCCATAAACAAATGTGAGTGTAATTCTTCATTTGAAGGATCTTTTTTAATGGCCATTTCATATGCGTCTGCTATTAATTCAACTTCAAGTTTAAAAAATAGATTAGAATTGAATGTTTGAATTTGAAGGTATTGTTGAAATAATGTTTACTTTTATGAAGTTCTCGATAGCAAATAGTCATCGCCTGAAGTGTTGAGTCATCAGTGGGCGAATCATTATGTACTTCACGTAAAATGGATAGACTTTCTTCATGTCTTCCCATTCTTAATAGAGCCAAACCTTTCAATACTTTGGCACATAATAAGTCTTTTTGCTTTTTCAATACTTTTTCTGCTTCTTGAAGTGCTTTCTTATTGTTTCCATTGTCTAAACAGTCTTTAATACAGTTTCAAATTCATTATCACTTCATATTAATTATTAATTTAAAGCTATTTATATCTTAACATTCATTATAATCAACAATTGATAATAATTATTATTAATAATACGATTATTTCAATTCATATTTTCTCAAATTAATACCAATCAGTATTAATTTTTAAAGAATCGAAATAGTAATAAAACCATAACTTAATTGAATTGAAGACAAATAACATATCTATTAATCTAATTATAATAATAATTGATTGAATTGAGAATTAGTCTTATATTTATGATAAAAAATTATTTTAAATAATGAATGAAATTATAGTATGGTTTATGAGATATCAAATTAATTTAATTAATACTAATTAAAGTATTAATAAATTATTTAATGTTTATTTATTAATAATAATAATAAAAATACCATAAATTGGTCGAAGTCTTCGTTCATTAATATGAGAATTGTCTGCATTTCTTGCCATCATTTCATTAACTAATCCTTCAAATGATTTAATCATTTATTTAACTAATTATTAAGAAAATAAAAAACCATTTTTTGACTTAAATGAGTCAATGATAGGACTCTCATATATTAATATTAATATGTATTAAATAAATTAATATTGAAATCAATACCAGATCTCGATTAAAAAGCTGTCCTTTAAGTAATAGTAAACATAAAGTGTCTCACAATAGAAAACACGTTTTTATTCACACAGTTTTCGGTATAAGTTTTTATAAACATTTTGACGTAATATATGTTTTAATTCACAAATTGTTTCATTTTATTTAAAGTGAATATAAATATAAACAAAACATTAGATTTTACTAAAATAATAATAATAATAATAATTGTGCAAAACATTTAATTTTTAATAAATTTCAAAGTAATGCCAATTTCTGACGAAATTCGAGCCAATAATAAAGTTGATTACAAACAAAAATATTCTAATCTGAAGAGAAAACTCAAAATTTTGATATATGTATGAATTATTCATTTATTATTAACTTTAAATGTATTTTTGATTTAAATTTAAATTAATAAATAATTGAATGCATTCATAATTTAAAGGAAAACGAAAGTTATTCAGAAGAGTTACGTAAAAGTGAACGACAATTACTTCAAGTGAGTCGAGACAAGTCTTATCTATTGGATAGACTTTTACAATACGAAAACATCGAGTCCTCGACCAGTGATTCTGAAGACACGCTTTCCAGTGATAGTGAACTCGAATCACGAAAATGTGATGATTCAAAAAGGTTTACATTATTTCTATTTTAATAATTCATTTCATTTAATAATTAAATATTTATTATTATTAATAGAAAGAAAACGACAGAAAATATAACAAATGAATTGCAAACGATTGGCAGCACTTCTAAGAAGAAGAAGACAACAAATCAGTCGAATTCGAATCGATCTAAGAGTACATCGACTGGAAAGCCATCAAAACCGACATCAATGGCATCAATAGTGAGCACGAGTGGTAACACTTGCTCTTCATCTCAAACACAATCGACAACAACACCAATAATTAAGATCGAGTGTCCAGTGATGGCCACGTGTTCGCAGTCATCGAAGACCTCTTCGACCTCATCTGTTTCGAGTGCAATCGATGGTCACATGACATCTGAAGAACTAGAGAGACATTTAGAGTCTAGAAGACAGCCGTTGGCAATGCTTATGCCTGAAAAAACTCCTCTAACAGTTCCGGTGGAACTCTTCAGTAATGAGTCTTCGAGTGGTCTTCCGGACGAAGACAATAACATTAACTTAAAAATATCACAATTATGTTCGCAATAAATCTATTCTTATGTCTATAAAATTGATCATTCATTATATATTAAATAAATAAATCCTTTACTCGATTATATAATTTGTAAATTCTTTTAAAGTAATAAAAAAGTTTGTGATTAAATAATTCTGACTAAAAAGTAAATTTCAGCGATCGCTACAATCAATGATGCGCTCAAACCAACCAATACTTGCTGTAATCAATCAATTAATTTAATTAATAATAATATGAATCAATTTAGTAATCATTTTAAATACCGCTGAGATGTGAGGCTCTGGTAATGCATATTCTACTGCTTTATAACAGAAGAAAAAAGTTCCGCCGATTACCAGAAATGAGTTAATCATTGCGATCAAAGTCGGACGCAATTCACGAACTGATCAATCATTTGATTAATTATAAACTAAACAATTATTTAATAGAAAACATACATTCACTGCCAAAAGATGTTGCATTTGTGGCATTAGTAGTACTCGTATTAATTCTATTGAATCCATAAGTCATTGAATTATATTCTTTATTCGCTTCATTACATCTCAATTCTATTAATCTATTCTCCAGTTCTTTATTCTATAAATTATATCAATTTAATCAAAACATATCAATAAATCATAAATATTTTTATTATTCAAAATTCAAACCTTTCGAGTTTGAGGTAAAACAACACGACATTCATCTATGAGTTGATAAAAAAATAGGTTATAATTAATATCAATTCGTTGTAAACATTTGTGAATCAAAGACAAAGTGTTGTAATCAATGAGTTGTTTATTATGGTCTTCAGTATTGATTGCATTCTGAAGAGAACGAATCGCATCTTCAATATCAGTATTGATTTCACTATTATTTTGTTTATTTATATCCAAAGCTTTAGATATAATTTTTCTTATATTAAGACCTAATCTAAACATACACTCTCGCGGATCTATTCTCTCATTATATAAATTATTCATTTTCTCAAATGTTTAACAAATATTTAGTTTATAAAATCAAGTAATAATTATTGTTGTTTTACGTTTTTCAATGAAAACATTGATAACGCAATAATTCATTACACACTATAATAACGTTTCTCTAAAACTAACTTTTATAACCCCTCACACCTTATGTTAGGATCAATGCTATCAATGCTATCAATTATGCTAACCTTTAGTTTTTAAAATATTATACTAATGCTCATTAATTGAAAACAAATGTCTAAACTTTGGAGAAAATTTTAGTTTCGGATAAAAGTTGTGTATATTTTGTCAAAAATAAGTTGAATCAATTGATGAAAGAATAAAAATCACAATTCGTAGGTTAAAATTACTTATAACTTTATGTTAGGTTTAGGTTGAAAGACTATTTTTCTTGAGGAGAAAAATCTGAAAATATTACTGAAGTAAACCATTTCATTATTTGCGTTCACATATTTTATTTAATATAAAATATTTGGGTGAATAAAAAAACATACAATCCATTGTGATTTGGTATAAGTTCTATCAAAAGTGATAAGTTTATGAAAAGCTGAATGCACTCAACTGTTTTTCAAATTTAATGTTATGGTATATCCTGTTTCTGAACTATTTTAAAAGTAACATGATAAGTTAACAAATCTTAACAGTTATCTTATGTTGAATTTTTCAACTTCAAAAAAGCAATTTTTTCCCCACTTCTGTACGCCAACATTCAGTTGGAGTTTTGTTCGTTCAAACATTAGATCAAACACTTAACTGATAAAGTTTTGGATTAAAAAAATCCAATTATAGAAAGAAATATAAATTTCTTCTATCATAAAAATGAGAAATGTATGTGTCATTGTCAAAACTCGAGCTCATTTTTTCAACGTCAGGCCACAATTTTTTTGGACAGCAAAGACCCATCTTTTAGACTCGATTCATAATTTGAATAAACGATGGAATAATTGATAGGCTTTGAAATCTGAAATGGGCAATAACTTGCTCTTTGAATTGTTTCATGTGGTGTATCTTAATCTAAATCTCTTAACTGTTTTAAAATTGTTATTATGAAGAAAAAAAATCGCTTTCAATGGACATAATCAGAAAAATTTGATGAAGTCATAAAATATTTTAACCTATTTTGAATTCATCCCTTTTTGTAGCGTAAAAATCGATTGAACAAACTTTAAGCAAATTAAAAATTCAAAGACTTTATTTGATAGCATACACAAAATCCAAACAAACCCTTATTGGATATTATAATCAATTGTTTTATAGCAAATAAAAGTATGTATAAATAATATATTTTGGACATGAAATATTTATTTTTCCCGCATTCAAAGTGAATTAATTTATTAATATATTATAGAATATTTTCAGCCCTGTGAATCATTTCACGTGTTACATAAGATTGTTTTATTAATTAAAGCTTCGCAATGATGAAAAAATTGTTGAAAGATCGATATAACCTTTGAGCAGAAATCGGTTGAGCAAACAATTCTAAGTACATATTTTTAGTACAAGCACTTTAGCGTTAATTAAAAGATGTGATGGATTTCCACTAATAATATCACTTAATGCAAAGCAGACTCAAAGGGTTATAATTTCGAAGTTTGCTCTATTCTTCTCAGTTTGATTCGGTTTTAGTGAGCCTTAAGCTTGAATTTTTTTCAATTTTAATTTCCATTTTCGTTAATTATTTATACTCTATTTAATGAGAATAAAATTATTTTTTCTCTCACTTAAGCCTTGAGTGCTTTTGAAAATTAGTAAAACTTAGTTGAGTTTTGAACATTACGAACATTACCATGTTAAATTCTGCACTCTCATAGGTATATATTATATTCTGTCATAAGATTCATTTATTTTAATCAATTTAAAATTGCTCCTCATCTGTCAGATTGCAGTAACTCTTAGTATTCCTTAAAAGCATTTATAATATTCATCTAAATTTAAGAGAACTGTTAGGAAGAAAAAACAATTAATTACTAATTTGTCTTTTATTTAATGAGGAAAATATTTGAGCGGTAGAATTGAAGTTAATTGGTTTACAACTAATGAAAGTTTAATGAGAGGTCAATAAAAAACTATTTTCGATCTAATGAGCATAACTCTAATACTCTATACAGTAGTTGATACTAAATAACTAATTTGGATCAATATAAATACAGTTAATATTAATTCCCACGATTTGTCACAAATGCATATTAATACTGAAATACTATTTTAGTATTATATGAATTTTCATTTTAATTAGATATGAAACTTAAAGAAACTTTTGAAAGTAAAAGTAATTTGAAAATTCATTAGAAAGTGTTGAGAATGTATTAGTAAAGAAGCAAAATGGGGTAATAAAAGTGAGATCAAATTTAAATTTCATAAAACAGAAAGAAAACTCCAAAGTTTGAAAATTCTAATCTGAAAACTTCGTTCATTCAGTACCTTAAATATCACTTAAAGAGCAATTTTCTGTAATTTTTGTTGATAAAGCTTTGAAAGTAAAAATGAGTCGAAAAGCACTCAAGACTATCTGCTTCAGCAGAAATACTGTAAGAACGAGTAGAATAGAAAACTCAGGAGAAAACAACAATATTTTACTAAAGCTAACTCTTTTGGAAGTCTAATACCACTTATAGGAAGTATTTTACTGAAAAATTCAATTTATCATTCAAAAATCCTCAATGAAAGTGCAGTAACTTAAGTATTAGAATAATATTTATTCTATACTTGCTTTAAAATAATATACATTGTATGTTAATTATAATTTTATTCAGTTAATTCATTGAATATTCATGAAGAATAAAAAATGAATCAATATTATGTGTGATTGATTTTATTCTAAATCTAAAAAATTGATTAACTTCAATTCAATTTCAATGCCAACATTTGATAAAATATTTGAAACCTACACAGAGAAGTTGAACCATAAGAATTTCATTTTTTTGCTCTCCAAAAGCCGAATTCACTTTAAAACCTAAGAGTTTTTCATTTTGAATTTCTACCAGTATATGACAATTTTCAATCATACTTTTTATATATTGTTATCTTCAGCGTATTTTTAAAATGGGTTGGCTTTGAGGTACAGTAGAGTGAGTGTAGTTGTTATAACTGTTCTGCGATTTGAAATGCTGGGACCAGAAAGAGGGGAATAAATCCATAAAAGCTTAGCATGATTTCTTGAAATTGGATATTTTTGACATAACCATCAGTTGAGTATTGCAATCTCAAAAGAGGTATTATTTTTAGAAGCAATGATTGAGATCGTAATGCAAAATGAAACTTATCTTTACTACATTATGAAACTGCTTCCGATTTCTGCATTCAAAGATAAAAAAGTGTATGAACTCAATGAACATAACATGAAATAACTTACAAAAATGATGAAATATAACTCTTTTGATAACTTTTCATAGAATTCTTAATTCTAAAGTTTTCAACAAATTTCTGACTGACTTCAGCCCTGAGAATGTTATATTATATAATGTTCACATTAACCTATGCTTTTTAAAATCAGTTTTATATGTAATTTATACTATATAACATCAATGATAGTTACCAAATATAACTCTTTATACTTTAACCTCATGTGAATTTTTTTAGTATAAACGGTTTCTTTCGTTTCCTAATTATACATCAAATTATAGAATTGATTATAGAAAGGATTCTATAAGACACAAATTAATGGTAATCTTTAAATATGAAAAATCTTCTCGAATAAAATTGTGCCAAACTATATACGAGTTTCAATGATTGATTTTCAAATTCATATGCAGTAGTGAAAGGAAGAACCGATATTATAGTGAAAAAGTAGGGGAATAAAGAGAAACGGAACGCACTATCAATATTATGCTTGAGACAGTCAGATTAGAAATGTTGCAGAACTCAACTGTAATAGAATTTTACTTATTTCTATTCAATTCTATGTATCTCATGTTGAGAGCTTTGAATCTGACTTATTCTGACCCAAATGCTATCGATAAAATGTTCAAAATTATGGCCGATAGCAATCAAAATTCACCATAAAGAGCAAATTGTCATGTCGTAAGTGTACATGTCATTTGATAAAGTTTGTGTACTTTATTACATAATATCAGCACTGGTTTCGCTTTGAGGAACCGAAATTACCGCGAGTCAGACCAGTCATTACAATTCTCTATTGGCAAAAAACCCTTGAAGGGCATCAAAGACAAGTGACCAAACATTTTTTGCACAAATTTATTTTTGGTCGTCCAATAAAAAGATAGTTTGTTTTTTGTTCACTTTTATGCGCGACACTTACGAGTTTGAACACTATATTCTGTACCAACGATTAGCCATAAAATCAAATGAAACATTATTGTTTTGGTCTAATAAATTTTTTTTGATGAATTGTAAATAATTCATTGCTGAGACGCAGTTATCAGTTTTTGATAAGATGTCTGAGGTTTGAATGCAGATTTTGCAAAATAAAGATGGTCTAAACTTATTCCTAATTCGATTTGTTAGACAATTTTTGAGATTTTATAAATAAATCTTAATGGAAAAAATCTTAATCTCATTACAATTAAACAAAAATGAATAAAAATTTTCAAATTGTTCTGTACTCAGAATTTAAAGTGAATTTTATTAATCTTCATTTATTGTGAGAAACAAAAAGAATGATACATAATATTAAAGCTAATGAGAGAATATGATCACAATCAAGTCTAGAGTAATAATAATTACGGTTAATTATGACAACTTATTATTGAATTAATTTTCTCGTAAATACATTGTATGATTTGAATGCCGTAGTCTGTAATTTCCGATACCGGACTGCCTTGTATTATAAGTTTGACAATAGGAGCTTAAATTAACAACAAAAATATGCTGAATATCATACTATAATATTTAAGCTCTGATCAAATGGATATACAGATTAAAGTTTATGATTAATTTGTTGATTCTCAAAGCTTTAAACAAAATATCAAAGCCTATTTTCTTTGTCTTTTATTTATTTGTTTACTTTCTTCTCTCAAAGTTATGATTATCTATTTATAAAAATATTGAGTTATAAATACTTTATAGCTTTACATTTACTATCAATAAATAAGCTGTAAGAATAATCCCAGAACATGACGAAGATTCGGATAAAATAAAATAAATAAATCATAGATTAACTGTTGTAAAGTTTTTTACATGAATTGCTGTTATTTTTCTGTATCGATAGCATCAGAACCATTGAGAAGAAGCGAAGCAATCATATCAAACATTCTTTATTCCTATTCGGAGTTTCTATAACAAATTGCTTAATCAAATGCTCGACAAAATAAAACTTTTGTGCAACGAATTTCTTACAAATATTATGCCTCATTAGACGATTATAAAGTAATGTATATGTTTTCATTGTTATTATTAAAATTTGCATTTTTGATATTTAATTGAAGCAACTTATGAGTAAATGGATGCTAAGATTCTACTAAATAGTTATCGATCGATTTCTACTCTAATCATTAGACTCTAATACATGCATTGCTCTGCATGTAAGTAATACCAAAAAGCTTATAAAGTATAGTAGAGGATAGTAATAATGTATAGCGTAATGTGTCTGAAAATTTATTGATGCCTCAATAGTCTTCGTTAGAATAGCATGAATTGCAAAAACTTGCTTTTCATGCCTTATCATTCGTGTAAGTCATGTCAAGGGCTAAAGTTTCCTCAATCACAATACGATAGTTAAAAAGTATACAATACATGGTTTGAATGCAGTTTCATTTTGATGAAAACCGATAAAAAATAACCGAATATTACTGGCACTCAGAATGTAGAAAAATAACTCATATAAGAGCATAGTAAGTATTGTTAGAATAGTGGCCAACATTAGTGTAAGCATAGAGTGAAAATGCTGTACAGTATATAGCTATACAAAAGTGTGTAAAATATAGAGTATTGCATATACAGTAGTGATATGGTATGTCTTGCAATCATGTATTATAGTGATATTGTATGCAAGTTGAAAGGAAAACTTTTGCTGCTTTGCTACTTTGTAAGCACTTTTTCTGAAGGGTAATCGATAGTGATGTATATCCCTAGCAAGCAATATGCGTGAGTCAGTCCCACACTTAATGTTTGATAGACTGAAATATTCTTATGGCGTAAATTGCATGTAATGAGAGTTCGCGAGTAATTATAGTGTGAAGAACATATACCTCATTCTAGTGACTGGTGGCTGACTAGTTGTAGAAGGAGTGATAGTGTTTGGCACATAATATAATACTTGCTCAAAATTAAGAGTGTTGAATATACCTTTTGTTCATGCATGAATCAATCATCAAATGATTATTCATTCACTATTCTCTAAGAAATATAGCTATGAGATGAAGAGATGAATCTTATTTTTATAAATAGTAGTACTTAAGCTATACTTCTTTTGATAGAGAAAATGTCAGTTATTTGGCTCCGAAATGCTTTATTCTCAATGAGAACTTTTTATAAGAGCAGTCATTTTAAATGTCGTATCGAAAGGAGTCCATTTGTTATAATTAGTTGTGCTGAGCGCTAACACTAAGTGTGTCTTTCTTTTGCTTATCAAACTGGTAAAAGAGGTTCTTTCATGCAAAAACAGTTTGAGCGCTATAGTAATGCTATATCGTAAGCACTGACGATCTGAAGAGTCGAAATACGAATCACTACTGTTTGAGAGAGAATGGAAAGGCTGTCAACACAATTGCAACGTTGCATGCAATGCACTAATAAGAATACAATCATCATTAATGGAACTGCAGTTTAGTATAACTGCTTGTTTTATTGTACGATTACGATTATGCCATATTTCTGCATAACTTAATGCTCAAAAATCGAATTACAGTTTACTCTCACTATAAGTTACACTTCTTATCTATCCTTAATTAAAATAAAGATCAATTTTAATCTGCTTTCAGAGCTTAAATATAAATAAACTTGACTTATGTTTTGAAAGCATGTTTACAGTGATTTATGCAAATCCTTTGTACCACATTTATGAGTCTTGTGTATTAATCTTTCGGAAAAGAGATTGAGAACTAAAGCTTTTATGTTAAAATAATGAGAGTTCTCAGTAGGGACTCAATTGGGATACAAATTTTAGTATAAGCCGTTTTCTTTATAAATTGTAATACAGTAGTAGTGCATAAAATTGTTGCATTATTTGAGTCGTTAAATCGGCACTATTTCAATTTGAGTTTCTATTTTATTTATGAAGAATAATAGCGAAAATCCAATTTTTGAAAAATCAAACTTTTAGGCTATCGTTTGCCACAATTGTAATATTTTGTTTTCCCATTCATTCATACGAGTCATAGAATAGCTATGAAGCGATTTTACAGCTCGAATGGCATAAGATATACCATTGGGAATAATAGTAATATTATATAAAGTAGGATATAGTGCTGGTACTGTACCTCTTAGAACAGTATTTCACAGCTGTGTGCATTCAACATGAAATGAAATCACAATCTCGTTTCTGCATTGAATCGCATTTGCCCTTTTCTTTTCTATTTCCACTATTTTCCAAGTTTTGTTTTCTGTTAAACTCGACTCAAAAAGAGGGAATATATCAGAGGTTCGAAGGAATAAAGCACTTACGAAAAGACTAACAGCCAATATATTTTTCTTCGATTCTCTCAATTTGCTTGTTTTGTCCAATTCTTTTTTATTCTTGCTAAAGGTCTCTCGAGTGGCCCTCTTTAAAGAGTGGGATGGATTACTGCTTTGCTTCATAATCGATGTCTATCCATAGTATTAGTTGCTTTCAAACTTATTTTCAAGTGTGTAATGGGTGATATGCAACTCACTCTTCTCACTCATCCCTATCCAATGTCTCCCCTCTCATCTCTCCTCATCAGCTTTGGAGAAGTTTTTCTTTGGCTCATGCTTTTAGTGTCATGGCATGAATCTTAACTTAAATTGAGATTTATGAGACCAACAATACATGTAACTAACTATAAAGCCTTTCACTTTGACTGTAGACATTTTTAGCTGAGAGTGACCCGAACGCAATGTTTCATGACTTTACTCTATACTAAAGTATACAAAAAATTAAAATAACTCACAATAAGTTCTATTCTCATCTCAAGTTAATATACTTTACATTATTTTTCTTATAAGTTTGTTTTGTTCAATAATATCAAATGTCAAAATATAAAAAGTAGTCAGACGTTAAATGACACAAAATGTCATATTAAAATTTCCATATTATTATGTGCACACTTAATATGGCTCACTTGTTATGAAAAAATTAATATATTGTAGCTAAAGATAATTCAATATTTTGCAAGATATTTGTCATACCATACGTAATGAGTGATTAAATTGATTCAAACCCATTTATCTATAAATTATCTGAAAGTATAGTGAGTAGACTGTGAAAAAATAGTTTTGGTTTTGGTCACTTCTTGCAACTACTCTGTAAATAATATATTTATGTGAACATATTCGCTATTTTCCCAAAAGCGACACCCGATCAAAATGAAAGCCACAAAATTAGATATTATTAGTAGTATGTTTATTTCATTATAGATCTGCAGGAATAGCTTTTTGCTCGTCTGTTTCATTATTAAAAGGCGCCTCTGTTGGTATTGGTATTTCTTCTTGCATGAAGTGAAGCCTTATTTAATAAGCAGTAACTCCGGAAATGCAACAAAACAAGTGTGGTTTTATTTTTGGCATTCAATTTCATTGCAATTGTATCTCTGTTATAACCCGTTCCAGTGTGTTATCGATTGCTTATTCTCAATCCATTAAGTATCGCATATATAAGTACTGTATTCAGTATTTGGAAGCTTAAGTCATGGGATGTATCGCAAAACGAGTAGCGCATCAAATGCTAACATATAAATTGAGTTAAGGTAGAACATGCCCAAAGAGACCTCTTTGAATATAGATAGGAAGGCTAATCGCAATTTGATTATGATGATGGACATTGTCATATGAAATGTTAACTTTATGGTGCTATGCATTACATCAAAGACTCTTAGCTTATAGTTGCTTATAGTATGCCTCTTATTGCTCTTATTTCTCTTGTAAAGTAACTTTTAGGAGAATATTTTTTGATCGATTTTTGAGTGCAGTAGAAGTGCATCATTTGGTAGCAGCGGAGTTGCACCCAAACTAGCGCTCAGTTACTACAGACTCTATACCATTCCATACCACGTGCATCTATGCTTTGGTTGGTTGCTATTTCCGATTCGAAACATTGAGTCTCACGCTCTCGACTGCACTGATGCTCAAACAGATCCAACAGCTCTAAGGCATTGAATCTGATGTAGAGTTTGCATGAGTTGGACTCATATAATGATGATATGCTATAGAGATGCTTAAGGTGATCGTGCATAACACCATTAAACATGTGCACATATATTCCTAAGTGAAATATTACTTTGTCTTACTTTCTCGAAGACAATTTGTTACAACGATTGCACTACAATTGCTGCTACAATTGGTACTACAATTATGATCAATTTATTAATATGTGTAACCATTTTTGCTACTTTTTCATCAATAACTGGTGAGTCAGCAAATAATAATCTTATGTAATGTCCAACACTTGTTGTATATAAAAAGCAAAGTTTGTTTAGTTTATTGTAAGCCTTATTTCTATTGCTGCAAAGCTTTATATTAAATTTATTTTTATCCTAATACTTACAAAGAAGAAGTTATCTGATAGTAGTCTCATAGAAGTCTTATTGCAATGACATGAAAGTGCTATTGCAAAGAAGTGTCCTTTAGGGGGACATCATTTTGTTGACTGACTTTGTTTGATATTTCGCTTTAAAGTTTAGAAATCTTCTCAAAAGTGAGTTATGAACTCAGTAGTGAACTAACTCATAAGTCAATCAAATTTAATGTTTATCCTCTTTCTCTCTTTCTTTTTTGACATAATTTTTTTCAATATCAGTAACTTAAGTAAAGTTTGAAGTGAAAGGTGAAGTCCTCTTTCATTTTTATATATTTATAACCTTAAATATTAGATATGCGACAAAGAAATGTATAAACTTATCTCTCACATACCAGAGCTTTAAGGCTTTTTCACACTAAGTATATTCACTTATTGAGTTGTGTCCCGACGGGGATTCGATATATAGTTTGTGGCTCTCATATAAAAAGTGCGATAAAATATATATATTAGTTTATGAAAATATATGTATGGCATTCGCGAAGATCTACTCAAACATGTATTGAGGGAATATTCGTATTCAAAATCTAATGGCTTACTATAATGCAAAAACGGAAAGCAGTGAATTATGTTAATACAAGTAAAAGTGCATTGAATCACGTCCTTTCTCTCATTCTTTCTTAATAATGTCCGACTTTAGTTGTAATAACATCTGAAGCTCAGTTGAATTTTGGGAATGTTAGTCACGTTTTTATATGAAAGTGCCGACTACTATATTCTACTCTATACACTACTTCTCTATGCTTTCTATTATTACACGAGAGATGCTTTGCTATCGCTTAACTTTGCTTTACTTTGCTTTGCTTTCACTCAACTCTTTTTTCCTGTTCCAAAAGTACCATCACATAGACTTATATTGTATTTACAGAAAATAATTTATCCTCAGATTGTCTCCAAGGCTTTGTATATACCATTATATACCATGAATGTATATTGAAGTGCCTCTATTTATCTGGTATTTCGCGCGACGGAATATTTTCAGTAAATTTTGAAATATTTATAGCTTTCAAGAATCTATGGTTGAAAAGGAAAAAATCGAACAAAAAAAATAGAAGATATCTGAATATTGCTCAGAGGAATTCACAATAAAAGGACACCAAAGTGTCATTTTAGTTAACACAGTGACTCATAGTTGAAGTAAAATATAAGGTTATATAAGTACACAAACACAATATTATATTGACAAGAAAAGCTTTGGCCACTAGTTGTATCGGTGGTAATCTTTTAGAATGCATGTCGTGAATTGCAAGAGTAACTTAAGGCAAACCCATAACATATAAGAACACAATCACATTCATAAAAGATGTTCAGCACAAGCAATATAAATGTTGGACCATTCGATGTTTTTTCCCTCGTTCCAGAATAGGAAGCATTATATTTATTATATTAAAGTACATTTTGCTATACTTTTTCTTCGTTTATGGGAATGTATGGCAATGTTATGAGACTCTGTTAGAAAATGATGCCCTCGGGTATAACTTTGAGCAAAAATCATTTTCTCTGTTTCCACAAAAGTTTATGTTTTTCTGTTTTTTTCCTTGAAGTTGTGCTTCAATACAAGAACACAACTTTCTCTGTTTGTTCATCACAGTACGTATGCTTTATGTTAACAAAAATAATGGTTGAATGCAAGAGTACTTTTTTGTTGCTACAATTGCTGTCAAATTATATAACTCAGAGAGTCATTAGTAACATATTAGTAGAAAAAAGTTATTAAGCTTAGAACCTGTAAGGGTCAGTATTTAGTGGTCAACTTCATTCAGTTGAGATGACATTTATAAAAGCGATTCACCAATTGTTACAATTACTAAAGTTTTATAGTTTGATAAGTTTGAACAAGTTTGAAGAGAAAGGAGAATAAAACACAACTTGCTTTAGGAAGAAAAAACTTATATTGAGGTGCAGTAGCGCTACTGTTAAGAGTTGTTCTGCTCACTGAAAAGAAGCTATTTTTTGGTTAACACAAGCTTATGAGTAATGACCAGTCAAAGTGAATAGGCTCTCATCATCATGTTTTCTTCAGTATTTGTCGATACATCAAAATCAGTAACAGCAGTTACACAATGCTCATAATAACAGAGCTTCAATGAGTCGTGTAATAAGGTAGTGCTCCACAGCCGACAACACTTCCATCCTTCTACTCACTATTCTCTTTCTCTTTACGGTACATCGCCGTGAGTTACTCTTTTCATATCAATAGTAATTTATAGCATCCAATGTATGATAACGTATAAAAACTATGAAAAGTAATGATTCATGTATGAAAAGTAACGTTAAAAAATAGTGCAAACTTCTTATAGAAATAAAATACCTTTAGATTCTTCTTTTTTATAATGGATGCTCTCTAACAGTTTTAGAGCTCAACACGAAAACTTTAATGATGATGTACGCGCTTTCTTGTAGTTGAAATAGATTACTACTACTTCTTATAAACCAACATTCAGTTCTTCTCTACAACCACACAATATTTGTTCAGTTTTGTTCAGTTTTGTTCAGTTGTTTTACAACATTTTTACACTCCCTGGGCTTCGACCAGAGAGTCGATGTCTTAGAATCTCAAACCTATTTCACTATTGACGTAAAGTAAAGTACATATCAAATAGTGGTGCTATAACTTTACATTTCTTATACCTATCATCTCTTTAACGCCCAATTCACAAACTAAACACATTAATCTTCAGGTTGAGATTAACACAAGTAATATTATACTTACTTTTTTGCATCATTATAAAATCGATTGAATGCAATCTTATAAATGTATATTCATTCTGATTTTGAAGGCCTGATGGATTGCATAAATCAAACCAGAGTAAAGAAATCTGAGCTATGATTTTTTTATCATGAATAGACTGTATCATTATATCGTTTGAAGCGTTCAAAATAAAGTAAATGCAGCGTCAATTCTACCCGAAAACCATTTGCTAAAACTTAAGTGCATTCTTCTCTTAAAACTATACGAATATTGTCGTTACCGATACCCCAACGGATTTTTATATAAATTGCATTCGCTTTTAACTTCTTTCTTAATATGTTTGAAATCTATGCAAAGTTAGTGAGGGATAAAAAAGCGAACAAATAGTTCAGTGAATAAGAGGGAGCGCTCACTCAGTTATAATCAGAATTGAGGAAAGAGAGATTCAGTTGGAAAATCAGAATTTTCTAAATTCTTGGTAGGAATGACCCACTTGGAAAGTCATCACATTTCTTGTAATGCAATAAAAATGCAATTCGAAACATTTGCCAAACATCGCCCAACAATTTAATGGCTCAAAAATACTCTGAGCCCTTATACCAGCCATCAAAGTCTTAAGCATTAGTGCAGTCGAAGTACATTACATCCACTTGACTATAGGTTTACATGCTTTTCACTATTTTCGATTCCTATCACACAAACAGATTAACCAAAAGCAAAACAAAAAAGGATAGGATTTTCAAAACATAGAACAAGTTCTATAGAAAAGTATTCTCATATATATATTTGATGATAACAGAAGTTTTCTCTTCTTTCGTGAGTCTAGATTCAAGTCCCGGTCGACCTATTCTGATGAATATTACCACTGATATTATTATTGTTAAAAATTTTAAACTTGTGTTATAAACATATTTTCAAATATAACTATAAAATTATTCTAAAAATACATTGAGACTCATTACTTATAAGTTATTAGTTGATGATGTATTAGAGAGCAGGAAATCCCTTTAATATAATAAAATTAAATCTCTGGCCATTAGACAAATCTAAACTTTCGTTGAATTGAAATACAACAAAATGGGAAGTAATGTGATCTGGATATGAGCCTCTGCTTTAACACTATGTACTGCTTTATTCATGAGCCGAAACATAAAGAAGCTGTACTCTAATACTTTGTAGTGTTGCCTTAGTATAAAAGTTGTTGGATTTAACATTGCAAGTAAAGTATTTGTAGGGAAGGAAGCAATATATACGTAATCACTTCTTAAATCCGAGACATGCAATATCCTTCGGTGTCATTTCGATTTGCTTTGCTTTAGTGCCCTCTTCAAGACTAGTAATGCTTAAGTTCGGACTCATTATTGTGTTGTCCTGTTCTATCCTATTAGCCATTTAAGCATTAAAATTATTTATTGATCTCAAATTAATAGTCAACAGATGTAAAAGTTTCACATCTAATGAAATTTTGTATATTGAATGAAAAAATCTAAACAAATAAAGTTAAATGAGTATAAAGACAAAGTTCGCTGAGTGGTTTGGTAATTAGCATAGCAAAACTTCGTTTATAATCCGATTAAGTGCAATAGTATAAGTACACTTATATACGAAGTGGATCTTATGCATAATAATGGAGTTGGAGTTTCAACATCAGCTCATTCTACGCTGTCTTACGTGCTTAAAAGAGTGTAATACCCATCATATAAACTACTCTGTAGTGCTTTACTTATTTTCCAAACACAACCAAATTCTGTGCAATTCATCAAATATTTCTCATCAAATTTCTAGAAGTTTTTCCGAAGAACATTTTCATGCATTCTGAGCCTTCCTTTTAATAGTTGTTACACTTGACAGAAGAATTATTAATCAAAAAGTTGATATAGACTCAAATCTTCAATCTTTCTGAGTTTTTTTCATGAAAATATTGTAAATATTTATATAATAAAAAAAATGAAATAACTTTTGAAATGGAATTTTTTCTGAAGAAGAGTAACTTAAACTTGTCTTTATATGATGTCATATATTGCATAATTAAATAAAATTTTTTGGAATTTCATAATTATATGTGTGAGCGATTCAGACAAAAATCTATTTTGCAAACTATAATGCTTTGCATTTTAGTTGATATTAAATTCATAATCTAATAAATAATATATTTCTTGGAAAATATAAATTTTTTCAAAGAATTTCAATGAATTTTTTAAGCATTTGTAATAAAAAAGTAGAAGTAAAGTACATTTGAAATGATATCAGTCATCACAAGCACATTGCAAAAAATGGAGACTTTTTCAAGCGTTAGACTTAAGCTTCTTATGCGTTATGAAAATAAAAGCAAATACTCCGCTCTTCAAACTGATTAAGAAGCGCTGTCTCAATATTTAGTGTTGCCATCAAAGAAAGAATAAAGATATATAATATTATCACAACAGATGCATCGCTTTAGATGTATATTACAGTATTTGTCTTTTCAATATTCTTTTCTTTTCTCAATTTTCTCAATTTTTCTCAATTTTTCTATTTGATAGTCAACAGCAGTACTTATTTTCGCAATGAAGACGAGGCATCAAATGTAATAACCGTATTGAGTGGCAAACGGGCTATACTTTTCTGTCCAATCAAAACTGTATCTGAGATTAAATGGGAAAAAGGTATTAACAAAAGTTTAAGTTTACTGTAAAGTTTACTGTCATTGTTTGAAAAGTTTTTCAATCTTATTTGATTGCTTTCGTTCCCCCTTTTTCGCTGCTATTCAATGATTAAAATACAATTCACTTATTTCAACTTTTACTCTAACATCTAATCTGATGTGCCATAAAAAATGCAAAGCTGGCGAACGGTTACCTATAGATCATAGGCAACAAATTCATTTGAACGGAACTTTAATCATCTCAGACGTTAGAAAAAGAGATGACGAGAGCAGTTACATATGTACGACCAAAGACATCAAAGGCAACATAAAAAGGCGTCATTTAACACTACGAGTTATTGGTATGAGTTATGATCATTCTATCAATGCTTTCTATATGACATCGAATAAATATTAAATTTGCTTCGATTTTGTTTTTTTTACTCAATGCATTTCATGTTAGACGGACCGAAAGTATTGCCGTTTGAATTTCCATCTGATTTACAACTGGGTATGAAAATAAGAGTCATGTGCTCTGTATCACAAGGAGATCAACCATTAAAGTTCAATTGGATTAAGGATGGATTTCCCATCACTAGTGACTCAGGATTAAAAATTCAAAACTTTAAAGACTACTCCATGTTAGCGGCGGATGACATACAAGTAAGACAGGCGGGAAACATAAGTTGCATTGTAAGCAATGAAGCATCACAAGCAAGTTATAGCTCTGTACTCAAAGTTAATGGTATGAATATAAATGATTACATCACTAAAACTATTTTAACTTAATTGCAAACTCATTAAATTGATTCTTATTTTAATGATCATATTTAATCTTTATATTTATTACTCTTTCTCATTAATTAATGAACAGCACCTCCAGTTTGGACTATTGAACCAAAAGATAGTGAAGTTATTTTAGGCAATTCTATACGAATCGATTGTTTAGCCTCCGGTTCTCCGATGCCATACATAACATGGAAAAGAGCTACAGGTAAGCAATTCTTTTCCATCATCTTTTTCATTCTCTAAGGCATATATATTTTTTCATCAAATGGATGGATTGCATAGTATTCGACATAAAGTTCTGGTAACAGTAACTTAAGATAAAGTCAATAATATTCGCTTTGACGCACATCAACAGCATTGTTGTAATGCCATAAGCTCTACAAATTCCACATACATTTATGTTTAATGATTATAAGACATTAACGGTACAAATGTGGCCCTACTTTTCATGAGAATAGTCTTGTTGTAAAAGTTTAGAAAATGAATTTTTTTCATTTATTTTGATTGTTCAAATCTATAATAGTGTCAATTGATTTTTAGAAATCAGTTAAGCGAACAATTTTGCTCAATTATAATATATTGTCAAATCAAATGAAAATTAATTTCGTTTTCTTAAATCAATGTTTGCAGTAATTATTACTTCATGAGAAAATATTAGTACAAACAGTAATAATACGAAAATTGCAGAGTCATTGTTTAGCTTAATAAATAAATCATAAATTCAAAGAACGTGCAATTTTTTTATACTTCAAATTTTTATTCTGTGGATTGATATTAACAAATAATAAACTTTTAATTAAATTGACTAAAAGTTTCTATTGAATTAACATTACTGTCAGTGCAGTGCATAACTTAAGTCTCATATGAAAAGAAATTCATAAAAGTTTACATAAAAAAATATATCATTTTTGACTATTGCTATGTCTGTGCAGTAATTGAGCATAAGATGGAAACCAGACTTCAATAGCTCAACTTTAATGAACTATCGATTTCTATGTGAAAGATTTCCTTTATTGAAAAGCAGTTAAAAACCACATAAACCGAAAACCTGTTCATAAAATAAAAAACATATCAATATTCAAATCAATCTCAACAAACTATATTTAGAATTGATTCGAGTAAAGCCCAAATATTACAATAATAAATACAAATTGATTAGTAAAGTGAAAAGCACTAAACTTTGATTTTTTTCAACTCATTATTCAAATATATAAAAAGCAATATTCAACAAAATTAAAAATATTTTGTTGAATGCAAATCTTATAAATTTTTTCTTTCATTTACTAAAAAGGAATTTCAGTCTTAGGACTTGAATAAAAGTTTAATATCAATCCTTTACTCAATTCTTCAAGACTTGACAATTGCATCTGATTTCAATTTTTTCTATGAAATAAATAATATTTTCATTGAAGTTTTTGCTCTCACTCATCACTTCCATGAGATATATGGAATGCAAGTTTACATTTTAAGGTGAATAATGATTGTGATTTCTATTAATCAGTAATTAGAACTCTCATCATTCACGAATTGTTCCAAATTTACAAATTTTGCATTTTCCAGTTTTATTAAATTTCAATCAAAGGCGTCATTAGTAAATCTGATCAGCTTTTGATGACTTATAATTTTTAGTAGTTTCCAGATTGAAAATAAATTATTGAATGAATGAATTTCAGACATTATCAACAAAGAAAGATCATTAAAATCAGAGCCTCTCTATTGAATTTAATAATACTTTACATAATACTGTATGTCATAACATCGAGCCTGATATCGAGCTATACATAGAAAGTTCACAAGAAATAAATGATTTGATGTTCATTTTCATTACGGACTTTTTATGCTGACTCTACTCTATCCTGACATTACTGTCTAACTATATTTTGTACTGTTGGAAAGGTTTGAGAGAAGAAGTCATAAAAATTTTAACTCAAGGCTTTATTACAATAAAAAAGATATGAAATACATGCAAATTCCGACGGAGAAAGATTTGAAAAAGTAATGCTATGGAAATAATAAATAATATCTTTGGAGCACGTTTTTAGTGGCATTGCCTAAGAATGCATTATTTACTATTCTCATAGATATGTATCACTTGACTTGTCAGGCCCTGGATTTTTATTCAGTAAAAGCAATATAAATAAAATATGGAGCACATCATAAGAGTAGTGGTATTGCAGAACCCTTTGTGAGTAAAACTTACATTAGAGTTAGATCGAGAAAATTTTCATTTCCTCGCCATTTGTGCTATAATGTAATCTTGGTTTAAGCTTAAATTCAATTGTGTTCACAAAGATACTAAACTCACATTTACTTTGAATGAACATTTTTTTCATTTCTCTTCGATGGATAGGGTCAGAGCCATGGGATTTTGTTCCGATCTATAATTCTCTACATTATTCTCTACATTCGAACGGTTCGCTCGAAATTCAAGAAACAACACGACAAGAATCTGGATATTATGTTTGCCAGTCTACAAATGGCTATGGCTCTGATATTGGAAAACTTATACAACTTACTGTCAATGGTAACTATTGAATAGACGAGGATAGAAGTGCACAATAGAACAGCATATATATCAATATCTCAATTGTATTGCTTTACAGAACCTCCACGTTTTCACGTTAAGATGAAATCAGAATCAATAAAAAAGGGAGAAACAGCGGAACTGGAATGTACAACCGTTGGGGACAGTCCCACACTCATCAATTGGAGGATTAAAGATGAGGCCAATTCTGTCATCAATGCTCAAAAAGGGCGATACATGTTGGTTATGCTTTTATAGCAGTTTTATTCTACACCAGTTTTATTATATATTACTTTACTTTCCAAAGATCTTTCATTCTTGAATTCATGCGACTTTATTCTTGAATTTATTGCTAATGATTCCTTTCATACAATTTTATGTTATGTTTGGTTACAATAACAAGCATTAGCCCTAAATGTCAATGATCTTAAATGAAAATTGTTTTTTGATTCCATTTTTATCAGAATTGAAAAAAGAGAAAATAAAGATTTGAAAGAATTGACATCAAAGCTTAGTATTGAAAACGTTAGAAGAAATGATACTAATATATACACTTGCAATGCGGTCAACAAATATGGTTCCGATGATTCACAAATAAGTCTTATAGTTCAAGGTAACTATTATTGATTCTTTTTCCATGTCTATTCTGTGTCTATGGAGTCCTAATTTTTGAAAATGCTGAATAAAAGTTGAATTTATTGATCGTTTATTGATTTTATAACTGAATAGTTCATTGCAGTGCTCTTTCAGATGCTATAAATATTCTGGAAATGCATTAAAGCTTGAATTTAAAAATGACAATGACATAAATCTTAACAAAAAAGATAAATATTAAACAAAAAGAGTGTTTGAACACGAATTCGAAATAATAATTGAGTTTTTTTGCATATAATGACCACTTGAATAAGAACAGGGACTCATTTCAATACTATTCAGAATGTTTTATAGAATAGTCTCGAAAAATTAGTTTAACGTTTTATTTCTGCTGAATTTATAGTATGAGTTTAGTTTAGTTTATATACGAATACTCAATAAGTTTAGTTTTGAAGCTCTTCAGTCACATTAAATTCCTAAACCTCTGGGAAACAATAAAAGTTATCTAAAATCGAACGATGGAATTGATTTTATTATCCAAACCTAATATTACTCTCAATGGGATTCATAAAAAAAAGTTTAATGCACTTTAGAATTGCAATAAATTTTTAAAACAAACATTTTGTTAACTTTAAGTAATTTAGAAAATAAAAAGTTTTCAAGAGGGATAAAACAATATATTATTTATTGAATATTTGAAGTTAAAATTTAGTAACAAATAAAGTATAACTAATAATATTTTAGTACCAGAACCAGAAAAGGGCTTATCTTTGGCTGGTAAGACCGCACCTTAAAGTTGACTTTATTACACACTTAACATGCAGTGAAGCCTAATCACACAAGGTTTGATGTGGTTAAGTTAGGTTAGGTTGGCTTCACTGTATGCTAGATTGTAACAAAGTTCACTTTAAGGCTCCGTCTTATCAGCCAAAGACCAGCCCCGAAATTTTCGTGAAATGGAAAGATATAGAACAGATTTGTCATATTTCAAGTTTCAAGTACACTAAAATTTGCAAATTTTTTAACGCATTTTCAAATTCCACTTTAAAATTTTCACATACACCGTATGTGTATATTCAATGATTTCAATTTATTTTTATTTTCAATTCAATTTCATTGTAAAATATTCTGATATAAAATATGCATTAAGTCATGATGATGTGATTCTCACAAAACAAATAAAAATTATATTTATATAAATTATTTAATGACTTGGACTGAATCAATTTGTTGAATAATCAAAAATTGATATTGAGTTCATTTAGAAAAATTATATTTGAGTTGAAATAATATTGTTACGAATCACAGTAAATGTTAGTAGAAGTGTCACTACATGAGAATTGAGAAAAGGATTATAATAAATGAATATAGACTAAAGACAAGCCCTTGAGAAGGAGAATGGAAAGCATAGATGTACGGTAGGATGGATGAGGACTCTCTGTCAAAGATTTGTTAGGTTAGGTTTGTATTTGTTATAATCCTGCCATTCACGCAAACTTTTTCATTCACTCATTGATTGACAAAATATTGTCCCGAATAAATAGATTCGAGACTTTCAAAATCTTGAAATTGTTTTTCAAATTAAATGGAATCATTTGATGGGAAAAAATAACGAAATCTTTAATTAAAAATAAATTTGACAAAAGCATAACTGTATGAAAAATGGGGTTCTTGTGGTGTAGTGTGAACACGAATTTTTAAGATTATATTTCATTCAATATAATAATGCAATTTAAATCTGAGAAATAAAGTTGAAAATTGCAGTTCAAGTTTCTTCTCAATCCTCATTCAAGAATAGAAAAAAATCATTTAAGAATCACTTTATACGCTTAAAGTTTTAGATTTATAAACTATTCTCAACATTTTTACGATATGTAATTCTTTCGTTATTTTTAGGGTTATATATTCAGAAATTTAAGACATAATTAAAAAATTATTCTTTTAAGTTCTTCGGATAAATGGAATTCATTGAAAAATCCAATGCTATTGCTATTGTTAAGTTTGATCTAACAATGTATGTGGAATTCACAATAAAATCGATTTTAAGCTTGAAATCTCTTATACTATTATTTTCTTAGTGAAAAAACTTTTAATTATAAGATCATTTGATAATCACCTCTTTTAGTATCAAGCATTTAATAAGACAATCCATTAAAAAACTTTGCGTTTTCCAAATAGAACCTCCTGAAACACCCAATGAAATAAAGTTCTTGAATGTAACTGAATCTTCAATAACAATAGGATGGAGTGAACCCTATAGAGGTAATTCAGTTATCACCAGCTATTTAATTCACTACAAATTAGATTATGCCGAAAACTCGTCTGCAATGGAATTGTTAGTAAACGGCTCTCAGAGAAGCGCAACAATCAATAATTTAAAAGCAAACACTCACTATTTAATCCGTATGGCAGCACAAAATAAAATTGGATTGAGTTTGTTTAATGATTGGATTAAAGTTAAAACAGATGAAAGTGTACCTGAAGGTCCACCATTAGATGTAAGCGCATCTCCGACTGGCCCTAATTCTGTTAAAATCTCTTGGAAGGTAAGTATCACGTAATTAATTTATTACTAAAAAATAGCTTTCGAGACAACAAATTGAATTAATAATATATGAGAAGAAATCTCGTGCTCACTGAATCTGCAGTGCATGCAATCATTATATTAGAGTAAAGTTGAAACTAAAGTTGAGCACATCTGCAGTTTTTGCTGAAAAAAGATTATCTCTAACTTTTTTTAAACAAAGAAGTAATGAATTACTTCAATCTTAGTCTCCAACGAAAAACTTATGGAACGGACAAATAAATGGATTTTATATCGGATATCGTGCCGCGAATTCCAACCAAGACTTATATAAAACTATTGAAGCAACTGATGAAACGAATAGATATGAATCTCATTTAACTAATTTGTTGAGATCAACAGTTTATTTCGCTTGGGTTCAGGCCTTCAATGCCAAGGGTGCGGGTCCGCGATCTGATCAGATCTCTGTTAAAACATTAGCTGATGTGCCCCCGAGTGCACCCATTTTAAAAGTTCATTCCACGACAACTCATTCAATCACTATTTCGTGGTCACTAATGACTAATTTTGGAAATAGTGTGAATCAGTTTACTCTTTATCAGAGAAGTTATTCAACACAATTCAATGTGAACTCTTGGAAAGAAATTTCTATTACAAATAATGAGATGAAACACACAATTTCGAATTTAGAATGTGGTAAATCTTTCGAGTTTTATATGACTGCTCATAATAGTGTTGGTAAATCAGAGCCGAGCTCTACAATAACAGCACGAACTGATGGCGATCCACCGCTTTCACCAAAATTGGTCGATATTTTATCTAATATTGGGTCTCATGAGGTGACCGTTAATTTGATGGCTTGGAGGGGAGGCAAGTGTCCAATCAACCACTTCTCAATCAAAATTCGGCCAAAACTATCACGCAATTGGAATGTCATTACTTCACACTACAGTTCAGCACAAAATTATGTCATCAAAAATTTGTTACCGAACACGCACTATGATTTAGAAACTATTGCTCACAGTTCTGCCGGTTCTACTCAATCGTTGTATGAATTCGTGACAAATAACATTACAAACAGAGGTAACAAAATTATAATTACTTGAATTTTTAATCAATCAAATTTATATTTAAAAATTCAGAGTCTGTTTTCAAAGTTGGTTCGGGTCATAAGTCATCATCATATCCAATGCAAGCCAACGAATTCCATTTTTCTGATTATGAAATAATGTTACCAATAGTTTCCTCAACAATTGTTGTAATAGTGATAATAGTGGTCAGCTGTTGCATATGTTCAAGAGATGCCTCATTCTTCTATAATAACAGAAATCGACAACAAGGTTAGCGAACTATTGATTTTGAACTGTTTTAATCATAAGCCATATAAAAAATGTAATGCGATTTCGCATAACTTGTATGACAAATAGCTTACTCTCAAATTTGAAGTTTATTTTGTTAAAATAGAAGAAATGTTCACAAATCGTGCCTTAAATTGAATTAATGACTTGTATAGTATAGTATTCGCACATTTCGAGGAAATTTCATTATGAGTGCGTCTATTGTTTTATTTGCATTCATTGACAGAATTAGAATTTCCTTTTGATTGTAAGTATAACTCGTCGAGTGAATCGCCTGTAGGAAAAAGAGTTATTTAGATATTCAGTAAAAAGTACTTATTTTTTTATTTCAAACTTTATTCACACTAATAATTCAGTTGAAAACACTTTAAAGATAAATAATGCAAATGAAACAATAATAGGTAAAAGGAAAAGAAATTCTAGTGTTGAATAATTTTTAGAACCAAATGCACTAATTTTGATGTTGAGCTTTTGTTTTATGTTTTATTTGAAATGAACATTATTATAATAAATGATAAAATAAAAGAACATTTTAGTTTCAGTGGACAACAATAAAGTGCCTTTTCAAGTTGTTTCTATGAAAGAACTCTCGACATCAAGAGTTATTGAAGGATCCACTGAATGCAGTTCATTGGCTGCCTATGGACATAGTGGACATTCTACTGATATTTGCAATAATTTAAGTCCAACACGAAATGCAGTTGCGATACACGGACAACAGCATCAATACGCTCTGCCTTATGATATCCTACCAGTGCCACAATCGACTGCTGATCAAAACATAAATACGCTCAATAGAAAAAATTTTAGAGATAAATCCGCGAATAACATATACGCGCCTTCAAAAAACGTTTTACAGGTTAGGTCTAATTAATTTTTCATTATTTGATTGCTTTTTAGATAATTCAATTTATAGTGTAATTTACTTTTAACGTTAGAGGCAGAAAAAAATTTAACATTTTCTTTTTGATTGAATTAAAAATTCTTTATTTGAATTCAGAAAGAATGCATTGAAACCCTTTTCCAATGATTATTTCGAATCTATAAGAGAGTAAAGAAGATAAAACAGATCATAAACCCGTAAAAACTAGCGCTCGTCTATCGATTTTTTGAAATAAAATATTGAAATTGTTTTTATAAATTATTGAAGTAAAAGAATGTCTTGAATCGAAGATCAAAAACATTTTACAGACATTCTTTAGACAATAAAATAGAGTAAAGAGACCAGTTTTTAAACGTTGTGAGCTTTTTAAAACATACCTATAGATAACACAACTCAAAGAAAATTATTGACTAATTATTTTAGTTTTAAACTTAAATGAAAATATCCTCAATGATTAAATTTTTTTTCATATTCAGATTAATTTATCGGGCCAGCGATCTAATTATGAAGCACTTGTGCCAATTCAAAATGAAATTATTTAGCCTTAATTTAATGTATTATAAATCCTAAATATTGAAATGTGATTGTTTTGTTAAAATATTGTTCAATTAAAATAATAATTCAAAATAAAATATTGGAAATTAAATACTTGTCGTTTATATTTAACAATAAGTTTATAACTGTATTTCGGTTTGTGATTAAGTTAATGCATAACTGTTTTAGACTTAAAATGAAATAATGTTCTATTAGATTAATGCAATGCAATTTTTCAATTAAGCTTCAAAGCAAGCCTTAAACTCAGTAACAAGCAATATTTTCAATATTCACATTTCTCTCTATTTTGCTTCCGATATTATTCAATTGATTTTGATAGCCTTCGCTTTTGCTTTCAAGAGGTTTTTGTTGAAGCTTATCATCGTTTATTCTGCATATTATTTGTGAGTTTTATACTTCTTTTTCAATCTGAAAACAATAATTAACCAAACAATATAGATATTATACATTAGTTATCTTCAGAGGTTATACCAATTTCTGTTATACCAATTGTACAGAAACTAGTGTTAATTCGATCCCATGTTTTGAATTTCGATTCTATTCCAATTCCGATTCTATTCCGATTTGGATTTCAATGATTTTTTTCATTACGATTTTATTTCGATTCTAAAGGCAAATATAATTTCGGTTCCTTTCAATTCCGATTCCAAATTAGAACGCGTACTAATACTACGCAATACATATGTAAAGTTGGCTTTAGTACACAAACATTCCTTGCAATGAAGCCTAACTAAACTTAGCTTTAATTACAGGTATCTATATCATAATAGGTTGGACTTCATTAAAGTTAATACTTCTTCTATCAAAATTTGCTCCTTTAAGCTATGGAATTTCGATTCTATTCCAATTCCAATTCTACAGAAAATTTTCATTTCGATTCGATTTCATGAAATTTTCTAACTTCAATTATATTCCAATTCCAGGGATCGAATTAACAGAAACTTATAAATCTTTGTATAAGTAACATAAAAATTTGCTCGTTTCGGAAAGAATAACATCATTTAAAAGAATTGATAAAATAGAATTTAGTGTATTTAAAGTATTAAAAGAAACGGAGAAAAAAACTACTTTTTTCTTATAAATAAATTTTTTTATTCATTTAATAATTTAGATAAATTCGATAAAATTATGTATAAATTATTTTTGATTCATAAGCTGCTCAATCAAATCCATTTGTTCTGCTTCTTCTCTTTTCAATGAATCGAATTGAATTCTCAATCTATAATAATAATAATAACAATAAAATAGTAAGAATACTGTAGAAAAGCCCTACTTGTACAGAAACACTCTTATTAAGTCTCAACTCGTCTTAAGTCCCGCTCCTGTATTGTCCCAGGGATTTAATCAAATAGAGAACATCCCTTCATTTTGAATACCCTTCAAAGTCCAGATAACCCTAAATTCATAGGAATATTTAATCTCTATAATGTAGACCAATAAAATACAAAGATTAGTAAAGTGATATTTAACTATTTTAGTCTTAAAAATAGACAGTTTGATTTTTCACGACTTATGCAAACGTTTTCGCTGCAAACGTATATTTTCTTAGCATGAATATAGTGGAAAAATTGAACTCTGTCTATTTTTAAATTTTCAAAAGAGTACTATTGAATCGAAAAATAAAATTTCTCCTCTTAAGTCCCACCCTATAAAGTGCCCCTTTTTTCGGTCCCAACTGTGGGACTTTACAG